>VXBW01004653.1:565301-641568 GCA_013400375.1 Thinocorus orbignyianus
TTTTTTTTTTTTTTTTTTTTAAAGGAGGGTGTGGGGAACATCATCTGTCTTTTCTGATTGGTCAGAACCATGACAATACCCCAGCTAATTTACAAGGACATTATTACATTTAGCTTTGATTTTACTACCTTAGCAACATTATTTAGTTCTCAAGAACACATGAAAAGAAATAAACACTTCTCAGAATCCCTCACATGTCTAAGATCACATTTAAACAGGTTATTTGTCTTTAGTTTTTTGGTTTTTTCTTTCATCACTTTTAATATGCTTCTAATACTTTGCTGCAATTTATGGCTGAAAGAGAAAAGCACATCAACTTGGAATTTCTTTACTGGAAATACATTATTCCAGGTCAGTAATGGAAAGAGTGCAGAAATTGTGAAAATACTATTCACCTTCTTCCTCTGGGGTTCTTTTAACCGGTGATTCAGCATGTCTGAAAGCTTGCTACAGTGGAGATGTAGCTTAATTATATGGCTCTATTAATCATTTGCTTTACAGATATACTCTGAGAATTCTCTGAGAATTGGCTTTCTTTTTTTGCAATACTTTTTCTTTTCTCCTTTTTCCTCCTTCTTTTTTTGTCTTTTTTTTTGTCTTTTTTGTCTTTTTTTTTTTTTTCCAGAAAATAGGACCAGAGAATCTCAGAGACATAGAGTATAAGAGGTCATCTGGCTGATTTACTTTCTTGTGTCCCTATGCAGAGCAGGAATGACTATAATTAAGCTGTCTATGGTAGATGTTTAGCTAACCTGCTCTGGTGATCCAACATAGAATATATCCCATAGCCTCTCCAGAAGACCTTTGTAATGTTTCACCAACTTCATAGGCACAAATATTTTCCTAATATCTAATCTACATCTTCTCAATAACAGACTGAGATATTTTTTTCCCTTTCACATTCACACAGAAAGCAAGGAATAACCATCTTCTCCAAGACTTTTTTTAGATGCAGAAAGATTACTATCAATTTTCATACATATAAGACAATAGTGATGAGGAATCATCTCACAGTAAAAAGAAAGGCAAGGCACTGCTTTATTCTGTAAGAATTATGGCTAACAAAACCAAAGAAATCATTCAGTTCATGGAAATTGTTTTACAGTTTTATATCATTAGATATTCTCTCAGCACACAGCATGAGAGACCAAGTGGGATATCTACCTGCTGCTGTGGTATTAAAAAGCGGTAATTATTAGTATCATTTTAGCACACATGTTCTGATTTTCATCTTTAAAATGTTCTAAAGTAGAATATCAGTTGCCTGCTGTCACTGCTAACACTGGCAAGACTGTGTTTCCAATGTTACTGGTCAGGCCAGGTTGCCAATAGCCTACACAAATGGGGTTTCCAGTAAACATGTAGGCTGGAATAAATATTTCAGTGTAAGTCCGTGAGCAGTAGCCTGTGTTGTGAGAATGGAGCCCACTCCTGTAGGCAAAACACTTGTGTCATGTGTGGGAGCAGACGCCAAGCTTTCCTGCTCTGCTCCTCACTGCTTGAGCACAGAAGTGTGACATCTTGTGAGCCACTGCTCTGCCCTCAGTCAGGCTCACCAAGGAAGAAGTTAATGGATGGAATAGCTATATAGCCGTGTAGTGCTAGTGTGTGGCCATGTTATAAGTTCAATATCCATTCTAGCTGGTACGTTGTACCAAATCTTGCATTTAGTCTGCATTATTTATTACTCCTAATGAAGGTTTCTCAGATATGATGGTCCACTCCAAGACAAATGTGCAAAGTCTAAGTTGCTCAAAATATATAGCTCTGCCTTTTGTGCATGAAAAATATATTTTTATTTGTTGCCTCTCTTCAGCTACAAGATCTGAAGTTGTGGATGTTGTTGTACAAATTGAAAGGATATTTAGGACCAGGAAGTACATTAATTTTATTCACGTTTTCTAGTTTCCTTTGATTTCAACTTATAATAATATTCATGTTAGGAATCAGAAAGGATGAACTACTCTGTTCTGTAGCTAGTCCTACTTTTTTAAAAATAGTTGCTCCTTGGGGAGTGAATGCCCCACTTAAATTTCAGGAAATATATAGGAATGTTTTAGGGAGATAGGATTATACTAAAGAAGGTAAGAGATTAATATTTACATTTACATGATGGTGTATGTATGTTTCAGATATCAGAAAGAATCCATTTATGGTTCCTTCTGTGTTTCTCATTTCCCATATCTATCTTTTGTATGCCAGGATCCTTTTTTCACTGTTTGAATTGTAACTTATTGTTCAGCACCATGAATTTCTGGAGATCTATACAAATAATGAGATTTCTAATGCAAAAGAGAATGTGTTGGAATTACCCCTTCCTACATGATTTCTTCATAGTGGTGTTGCCTTAATGTAGTATAGATTCTTGGATTTCATATACCATTAATTTCAACTTACTTTCTTCATAAAAATTCTAAGAGGCAGAAGGTCTTAAAGAGAAAATGGCTGCTAGTGAGGAAAAGCTGTGGAAATGTTGCCACGCTTGTCTTTACCATCAGGCATTTAGCCACTAAAACTTTTTAAATTTATTAAAATATTTATTTAGTGCATGAAATGTGAGTTATTATTTTCCCCCTTCAGTAGAAATTAATGAACAGATTCTAGGAGGTTTGTTTCAATAAATGTAATGGTGTGATGAGCTGCTGTCCTCAGATATTTCCTCCAATCAAACCCTGTATACTCTGTGTAGGAAGGTGAATTGACACGATTCTTAGACCAGCATTTTTCAGCAAAATGTTCTGTTAAATAGGAAAATTTTACTCAAGCCTGCAAAAACGATAAGCCTGACCCTCCAGCTCTGCTTTGAAAGGTCATTTTGATTAGTATAAGTAAAATTGGAAAGTAAATGCATTTTCAGTGCCTGATGTCTTTTGGCTTTTAATGGCTGAAGGGTCTCTGGTTTTTGAAGTATAAAGCATGCACAGGTTGCACACCCAATGGCAGCAGCAGGGATCATGAATTCCTGACAAGAAGACCATGAGTTTCCTCACTTCTTTCTTTCTTCTCCTTTCCCTCACCCCTCTTTTCTTGTTACGGTGATGTTATGGTCTTTTTGACAAAGAAACTTCAGTTGTGATCTGATAAATACATCTCAAGGTTGTATACTGAAAAAACTATTAAAGTTTCCTTTAAATTCATGAAAGCTGAATCTTGTTTCAGAACCACATTAAGTGCATCAGAGGTCCCTTAAAATGTCAACCGCAGCCAACTGGCAACCCGGTTGAAACTATTTAACACTGCAGAGTTCTGCATGGTTAAACCCAGTATGAATTATTCATAAAATATCCACACTCAGATTTAGCCTATGAAACTAAGGTTCTTGTTCACATTAAAAATTTATAAGGGTTTGTCACCAAATAATAACTTTACTCAGGAAATTAAAAGAAAATTTCATGGTTCTATTATTTAGCCAAGTTGTTGCTCAAGCGTGATGAGAGGATAAAATCAAGAGGCTGGGAAGGAGAAGAAATTGCAGCACTTGTAAATGATTATCATTTATTATGATGCAAACACTTTTTAAACAAAGTAATTTTAAAATTAATTGCTATTATTTTAGATATGAACAAACAACACAGGCTTGGAACAAATTATACTTGGCCATAAATCTTCTAGTCACAGAAAAGTGGTGCTTTAACAAGCCTGACACAGTTAAAGCGTAATATACTACTGGTATCCAAATACTAGTATATTTACTCATAACTGAGATGTAGAAAAGGTACCTATGTAAATCATATATGCATTTTTATATTCTAGAGATATAAATATTTCTATCCAAAAATTATCAAAACTATGATGTTAGACCTTACTTGTCTAATATCATGCCTGAAATCATTTTACATGTATAAAACTGCATTGTAGTCTTAGCAGAGAGTTTAACATACGAACTCAAGAGTATTCCTTGACATTTTAATAAGCCACTCAGTTTCTCTGTGTAATGGATTTATGACTTGTATTTATTAGTTTGATTCTTTCAACCGTCTCACTTTTCCCTTTTATATTTATTTTATGTTTAAGATGCATTCTGTCAGAATTTTTAAAAATCATTAGAAATAAATGGTTAAATAACAAACCAATGTGACAGAAAAAAATTGATAATATATAGATATTGTAGGCGTGTTACTAGCTCAGAGCAAAAGGGAATCAGTCCTTTCCCCATTTCTTCCAAAGGAGAATGAGAACTAAGGACAGCAGTGGCATTGTCCACAGCCAAGAAAGACACACTTGAGAGCTGTGCTTATATGGTTTACTCAGATTCAGTGATGGTGCCTTCAGGTATACTTCCATTTTTTCAGTACTTTTAAATCACCTACAGAATTGTATTGGGCTAAAATTGGGGATGTAATCAGAAACATACTGCGTTAATGCTGTGGGTTGAGGTGGTCTACAGAAGAAGGAGGCAGAAAAAGATTACCTCTTGACATTTTCTGAAATTTTAACATCAGTGAGAAGTGGGACAGACAACCAGCAATGAGAGAAAGAGTATTTCAGAAATTGGATGAGATGTTAAATAATTTAAAAGATAATATACTACTATAATAACTCTAAAAAAACCTCAATAAGATACGTCGCTAATTGAATTAAAGTAAAAAGGCCCAGTAACCTAAAGCCCTGTAGCCTGTCAAGGAAATCCAGTGTGGCTGTGACTTTAATCTGTATCAAGGAAAAATAAAAAACCAGCAAAATCAGTGTACCTCAATATTCAGTTACCTTTAGGGAAAATAAATCACAGCATATTGAATAGATTTTTGTTAAAAGTAACATGGTGATCTGACATAAACAGAGTATGTGCAATCAAGAACCTAAGGAAACAAAATCACTAAAGCCAGCCAAATTTTTAATAAATTACTGGATATTTTTGGCTCAGTAAGGGGAATAAATTATTGCAATTTTTTATCTAAAGTGTTTTATAAAACCGCATTTAAAAAGGTGAAAATTGTGAAAATACAATCTTAAAACTATACCCTTTATTTTGCCAGCATGTTTTTAAATTTAGCATCAGAAAACCACAGAATGTCTGAGGTTAGCGGGGCCCTCCAGTGGTGATTTGATCCAATCCTCCTGCTCAAGCAGGGCCACCCAGAGCCAGTTGCTAGGGGTCAAGTCCAAATGGGTTTTGAACATGTCTAAGGATGGAGACTCTGCAACCTCCGTTAACAATCTGTTCCAACTCTTTTCTAGAAAGTCTTACTTGCTTAATTGCTTACCAAATAAAACAGTTCAAATAGTTAGGTTTGGCTTTTTTTCAATAGGGACTTTTGTAAAAAAAAAATTTTTTTTTTTTGAGGGAGGGAGTGTCAGAAAAAGGAGTTTTATAGGGTGAAAATAAGAAAGAATATAAACATGTAGCTAAGAGCTGAACCTTTTGAATATTAAATTGGAAATTGCTCAAGACATGCTTCCAAGCAGGTAGAGAAATAATAAATTTGGTAAATTATTACTTTTTGAATCAGTCTATCAGATACCTAAACAGAAATATGCTTTTAACAAACATGGATGTAAAAGCATAAAAATGTAGTTGGCACACATTATGAAATGACCACAGTGATTTTAAAAACAAAACTAAGAAGAAGTTATCAACAACAACAAAAAAATTATGACTTTAAGATCAGTCTTGAAAACAGAAAAAAGTGGGCAGGTGAGCAGACTAGATACATGAGGAAGAACAAAAAACTATTTAGTTGAACTAAATGGAAATATTTAATGTAGTATTGAATATGCATTGTTGCAAAAAATTGAAGTTGAGCTTTTTCAAATTAAAAAGTTGACAAGATACAGTTTAAAAATGTAGGAAAGTGACAAAGAAGAAATTGAACCAGAAGAAACCTTCTATCACTTACAAGATAGTAAATTGTGAAAATGTAAAAGAATGACATATTCAGTCATAGATGTTGAAGTTATCTTCTCACAGTTTCCTTGCGTACTGTAAGAACAAGGTACTGATGATGAAGGAAATTAGACCATTCTAGTTTGAAACAGAAAATTATAGATGTCTTGGGAACCCTCAGTCCAACCCCCATTCAAGCAGGGTCAGCTACCACAGGTTGCCCAGGACTGTGTCCAGCCGGTGTTTGAATACGTCCACAGGTGAAGATTCCACCACCTCTCTGGGCAGCCTGCTCCAGTGTTTGACCTCCATCACAGTAAAAGAGGTTTTTCTTGTGTCCAGATGGAATTGAAGATATTAAAGAATTTTAATTAGGACAAATCTGCTTGGTGAGATCATGCTTAATGTCCAAAGAGAAAAGTGCTAACTGAGAACACTCACAGTGCTCTTATCCACAGAGATCCAGATGGAGAGGTCTAGACTATGCAGAATAAGAAACTAACAACAACACAGTTTTTTAGGATGAAGAAAAACAGAACAATCCCATGACTGTGTACTCTTCTTCCAAAAAGACTGTTCAGACACCTACAGCTGAATTTCTTTATCATTTCTGTGTCCTTGTGAAGAATGCTCCATTTCCCTGTGTGTTAAGAGAATTTATTCTGTCTCTAGTTCCTTTGCAATGCATGTTATAGAGAAGATGCCACTGGTACCTTAAAGGGCTCATACAATTCAGGAAATAGAGTCAAAAGGGCCTTCATTAGGCCAGAACAATTCCATTCTGTACAATAAAAAATAGGAAAGACCAGACAGACCAAAGAGTTTGCAGTGTCAGAGGACCCTGGAGTATTTTGCAGAGAATTGATTAGGTAACTTATGCTGTATGAGGCAGAGGAAAGCAGAGATAGTATCAATCTGTTTGGGAGCTTTGCCAGTCTCATCAGGGAGAAAATTTGTCTCTACGTCAAAGCCAGTAATCAGCATAGCTTTGTGAGCAAGATACATCAGCCAGGTCACCTGAGAGATTTTCCTATACTATGTAGTATCACATTTCTGTTAGTCCCGAGGAATATGAGAAATCATTCAGGATACTCTATTAAACATATGGCAAGAGCAATCTTTCCCTGAATCCCCTGATGGACTGAGAAGTGAATCTTGTTAGAAAAAAATTTGATGTGTTGACAACGCACAGACACAAGACTTTATCTTGCATCTTTTTAGCTGTGTCCAAGAGAGGGCTGGAGCTGATAACACTGTCTGACTTGGAAATCGTGGGAGCCCAGACCACTTCACACATTATTCTCCTTCCTGTTTGAGTTTCACGGGTTTCACAGATCATCACAGGATGATCTAGCTGGCTGGCTCCAAGATTTATACAGTGCAGGCGTTCAGCATACTTTGAGCTATTGTGTGAGTCTGAACCCCGAGCCAGCTTGACAATGTAAGAGTACCAATGTGTTAGAGCTGTAAAATGGTAGAAGAAGGAAAAGGTGTACCAATGTACAGATTGTCCATTGCTCCATGAAAGACATAAAAAGATAACTTTGGTCTTTTGCTAAAGTAACCTTCACATAATTAGGTAATTTATATAACGTAATTTCATGTAACTCCATACACTCTTCAGTATATATCAACCTCCATCTTCTCTATTTCCCTACATATCTCTGGTGGTTTTCCACTTATTCTGCAGGTTACCAAAATTACGAACTACTGAACTCTCCCTGAAAGCTTCTTTTAAGTAGCATTTGTACTTCCAGGTAACCAAATTTCTTTTAAAATGTGGTCTTAAGTTTTAAACAAGATTGCAGTATAAAAAATGTCTGATTTATAAGTTACTGTAATAGAATCTTGCATTCATTTGTACATGAAGGCTTCATAAATCGATTGCCTAGAAGACATCCAATTCTACGTGCTTAGTTTAGTATATTCCTAAAGAAGTATTCATGACAGCGAAGAAAGTTCAAATGCAGAGTTCTTCAGACCATCAGCAGCTAGTTGTTCACTGTCTCCAGAGATATCAGAATGATATCCGTCTAATGTATTTTAATTAAAATCCAGATTTGTTATGAGCATTAAGTCGTTTCCCATGAAAGATGAAGGATAAGGATCAGAGGTGTGATCTGGGAGCTGATCGTGATTCACAATTTACTGAATGACAGTGCTAGTATATTTGGTGTCAGTGTTTTACAAGCAAGTTCTCTATTTTTCGATGAAAAACTTACGGGAAATTTTAAGAAAAAAAGGAAGGAAGGAAAACAGAAGAGGATACATGTCTTTCCCCTAAAAGCTTGGGATAGAATGTGGATTTTCTTAGCTTTGAATATAATAATTGGGGCTTTAGAGCAAAATGAAGACAAGTACAATGAAGAAAAGCAAAATGAAGGAAAGCAAAATGAAGAGAAGCAAATGAAGGCACAAAAAATCCAATTGAAATTTAAACACTAGTCCCAGCGAATGTACTTGAAATGATATTTTGTGTACCTTAAAGCATGTCTTCTGTTCAAAAGCTTTGAAGCTCTGAGTTATACGGTGTATTTTGCAAACAAATATTTCTATATGCCCGTGATAATCCAGTCTGCACCTCAAGATATTGAGCATATCATGTAAACTGAGTAAAATGAAAACACAGGAAGCCAGAAAAGTAGCTATTTGGTAATTTGGTTGGACCCAAGGACTGATATTTACAAACCTTGCCTATGCCTCCGTTGTAGTTAGCTATGCATTATCTGTGCAACTACTCCATATTTCTCTCTCAGCCAGGGTAAAATAGTCACCCAGCTAACGTGATTTAGGAAGCTTGCTGAGTTTCTGTTTGCACGGCACTTTCAGCCTCCCTGGTAGAATGTCCTATTGCAATGTTGTGTTTTATTGATATATACATTATAATACATATTTGTCAGATGGTGGCAGGTTATGATCTATGACCTTAAGGCAATCAGATTGCAGAATATTTTGCAGGGGCAAGATTTCTAGAGAAATTACTCTTGATGGAGCACCTTAGCAACTCATTTTTACATGTTAATTTACGTACTGAAGCATAATATAAATGTTAAGACTCTAGATAGCTTTGAAGCAAGAAAGAAATGTTCCCTTGTACTTTCTCCTGCTCCAAATCTGTGCCTAGCTCCAGCATCTACTTTTTTTCTCAGCACTGGAATTTCTTGGGCTTCCACCAGTTTCTCTAAATAAAAATTCTAGGGCACAGAAAGGAGAGTAATTCAGATGAGGGCTTAAGGCACATAGCTGCATAGCTGAGGACTGCCAAAATCAGCCAATTATGGATGTAATAAAGTTATAATCTATACTAAACTTACAGTTTTATGAATGTTCTTTCAAAAAGACTCTTTTTTCAACTGTATAGGAAGAAAACAACCACCATACCAGTGCAAGTCCACCAAACAATTAATTGGGCTGCAGAGTGAATAAATGTTTCTGTAGTTTGGTTAAAAGGACATCTTAATTGCTTGTGGATTGGAAGGCTAAAGGTCTTTAGCAATGCATCTGCTAGAGATAAACCATCCTTAAAGAGCTGTGCTTTAAATGTCTGAGGATATTCTGAATGAAAGCTTCAGCAGCTGCCCATTTTCACACTAATACAATTATAATATCAAAAGGGGAAAACAGACAGAATTTCCCTAACTGACTTTGCAAAAAAGCTGAAAAAAAATAGTTTGCATCACTGAAGTAAGAGAATATAAGTGTATCTATGAGCAGCTGGTTGAAACTTTCAGATGGCAAATTATTCATAGACATTTAAATGAGTTTTTATGTTGCAGGCTCTGATGAAGGGAATGTCTTCCAGCTGGGATCTAGTCAGAATTGCCAGTAAGCTTTATCACTGTATTATGATGTAAAATTTATCATTGTATCACTGCATCTGTAATTTGAGGATATTACTATTTTTTTTTTACTACCCAACTTCCACAGCTGGGCTCTGCATGCTATAAGCTTGGTTGCTGAAGATCATGGAGGTTCCCTAACTCCAACCATTTTTTTCCTGTTGTATTATTTCAACATCTTACCTCATTCCTAATATTATTCCTTTAAAAATTAGGCTTGGTGAGTTCAAGTTCATTGACATTAAACAGATTAGTATTTACTTTTAATCTAGATTCTATATTTTAAATGTTTCAGGTTTAAGAAAGAAAAATTTTAATTCAGGGCAAATGTAAACACTGGTGAATTTGAGGTGCACTGAAGAATTGTTACATTCTACCCTATCTCAACCCTTCGTTCTTTTTTCCACTTTCATTTTTATGACTTACATCTTTTTCTTCACTTTCTGACCACTTGCTGACTCAGCTGCTGACACACGTTTAATTTTAATTATAACTCTTACTGACATCAGTGGGAGGTTGGGGCACGAAAAGACTTTCTTCAATTAGGAGGAATACCAACAAGACAGAGGCAGAATATAGCAAGGACTTTACACGGTTATACAGGTTCGGTAAATTCATAGCATGACCATTCAGAATGAGTGATTTTTTCTTTAAAGAACTACTCTAACCTCCATACCTCTTTGTGGGTTCCTGGTGATTTCTACAATGAATGAACAAGCCTATCCATCAACATGGTAAAAATCAGAGGCTTGGAGAACACACAGAGAAAGTGTGTGTGTGTATGCACAAATATATATACTTTCTAGACTAGGAATATATACATTCCTAGATTTACTCCTACCCCTGATCTGAAATGCATGGCTTTACTTGGGTTCATAAGTTTTCTTACACACACTGGCATATTTTATTCTGTTTTATGGCAGTGGTTCCCATTCTATGTACCCATAGATATTGTTCACATCCACTTATCAACTTGATGATAAAGGGATATATGCTTCTCTGACATTATTTGCTAAACTTTATCCTAAGTTCTGCATCTATTACATGTTTTTGATACACACTCACTATTTCCATTATTTTGTCATGCTTTCCTTGTTTTTTACTCTTTCTTATCTTTAAATATTAATCCTTCATTATTTTGTTGCCAGTTTCAGCTCTTGAGGTCCTACGAGTTTTTAAATGTGTAGCTATTTTTCTTTCTCTGAAATCCTTCCTTAGAACTAGGTACTGTCACCAATTTTTAAAAGACACTGGTAGAAAACATGGATTTTTGTGTATTAGGTGCATGAAAGAACCATAATTTTCAATATTTTGTGTCTGTATCTATGATTTTCATGTTCTATTGGGAGGATTTGCATTTAATTTTGTGAAATGTTTAGTGTCAGCCATGCTATGATTACTTTTAAAATAACAGTTTTATTCCAATACAGTAAAGGAAAAAAGGAAAATACACAAGGAAAATTCAATACATGTAATTTCAGACCTTTGATTTTTATTGATGTGGTTTTAAAATATTGTAACAAAATAAACAGCACACCAACAGCTGAGGCCTTTGAGATCAGTGAGTAAACTGTATTAAAAGGTTTAATTGTCAAGCTGATACCATGTCAGCCACAGAAAAGGATTAAATATGAATTAATAAGCAGAATGATTCATTCTGGTTATACAGACAGCTATCTTAATTTTGATCTGTCATAGCATTCAGCATTTTAAAACAGTCAAATGGTAAATAGTAAAAACACAAGAAAAAGAATAATTTATATTAAATACTGGGATACATAAACACTTGAATAAGTGCCTAGAAAATATATTACAAGTAGCAAAACCTGCCCCAGACCTCAGCAGATGAAACTTGGTGCCTTTATCATTAATCTATTAACTATATACTGAGTCAGCATTTTGCTAGCCTGGAAGTCATTGTCGTCTTTCTAATTTAATTCCTTTGAAAAGAAAACAGGAGGTTTAAGGATATACCTGATTAAATATGGTTGCATTTTCTGATCTGTCTTGGACTTTGGAGGAGCTTTTTTATGGCAGAAAATAGGCAAACTGCTGCCTATTTTTTCTTACTGGTACAAAGTGTGCAATCCATGGGGCATATTATGTTGACCATGACACGAAGGATTGTCATGGTGAATGTGAAGGCACTTAATCACCAGACCTCTCTCTTATGTTAAGCATTAACTAACTGAACAAATCAGATGAATTTTAACACAGTGGGGGTATTTTGGGTACTTAATTTTGATTATATATTTTTAATAAGACCTCACTCCTGTGATAATAAAGTGTTCCCAGTGAAAAGAAACTCAGCTAGCTTAGCCATGCAGTTGGTTTTCCAAAACTGCTGGAAAACTGCAGTGAAGCATGACATTCTTAGTCAATGGAAGTTGATTAATTCAGCTGTCTTTATGAGAAGCATGAATTTATAAGTAAACAGCTGGACTCTCCAGAAGCTGATCTACACCTGTACTATGTGAGATCTCTGCCTTCAACATGTCGTGCCAGCAAATTTATCTCATTTAGCTTTGCCATTTAGAAGAATAGTAAACCTGAAACCAAACACAATGTAGGTTTTCCTTCTCTAAAGACTGTCTTGAAAGGATCCAGGTCCTTCCTACCACCACCATGTTGGGAAAGTAGAAGCACTGGACAGATGAAAAATAATCTTATAAAATGTTTGCAAAGCAATCGGCTAATCTCATCCCATTTTAGGATTTTTCCCTCTCTGTCAGACCCTTTGTTTTTATCCTCAGCCGTGATGGCAACTTGCAAAAGTAGCTGGACCTATTTGTGAATGAAAACTTCCTTGTTTAATTGAAACAGGATATTGTAATTGATTTTGAAATCCCAAATGGACCAGCGGTTTCCCTGCGGTTTCATTAGGAAAGTTTTGTGCAGCTCTTCGTGGCTATATTCATGGGGAGCAGTTGGGGCTTTCAAATGGAGAAAGAAGGCATTTAATGGCCCCACTTGTTTGTGTGTACAAGATCACATGATTATCCATTTACAACAGCTAAAATGGAAGCAGCTGTCTAGAACAATTTAGAACTTTATCCCCTACATAACTGAACAAATAAATAAAAATCCATTTCCAGTGCAAATTATTCTTGGTACCAGCTAAAGGTATTTAACAAGTTAGTTACATTTGTGCCAAGGTTTTTAAGGTATTCACATTTATCCACGTGTTTTGTCTTTAAAAATCACGTTTGATGCTGACAAATATACAGCATGGTCAGGCTTCTCCAGCATAGTTGAGTGAAAATACCTGAATGCAGATTGGCAATCAGTTTCCCCTGGTACTGCTTTTCTGAGAGTCTGGATAAGAGACTGCCTGTAGTTGATGCCATGGTGCTTTGTCATGCGTCTTTGTCTGAATATCTTAAAAGACATTGCAAAAAATACTATTTGCAATGCCTTGAGCTAGCACAGCCTGCCCACACACCCCAACAACAGCTGTCTCATGGATTTTACAAGTGCTGTCTCTACTGGTTTCCTCCCAGCACGAACAGAAAATTACAAACATTAAAAGCCTATTGGTCCACCCAGCCTTTGTACTTTTTTTTTTTTTTTTTGCCTACTGTGCAATACATTCTGCTTTGAATTTTACTCCCGAAGATTCTACTGTTAAAACCAGCAGTGGGTATTTGAGGTGGAGTATTTTTCTGAAGATGCAGAATGGATTGACACAGTGACTCACGTCGGATCGGAGTGTCCCAGGGCTCTTCAAACCAGCATGGATAACCCAAATGCTTTAGGGGTAAGAAATCTGCAGCAGCTTTCCATTCTTAAAAACCAAATGCTGCTCGAGTGCCTCAGCAGCACTTTTGTGGCAGGATAGGTGAATTCTCTTACCCCAAGCTATTAAGGAAAAACTGCTTCACTAAAAGATTTGGGGAACTGCACAGCTCTCCATTCCTCCTCTTGTTCTCCACAGAGTGAGAAGGCAAAGAGGATTTATTTAAAGTCATGCTATGTCTTCTTTTTTTTTCTTGAAAAGCCAGATGAATTCTCTACAAGCACTCTGTTTCCATATAAACTTATTATTTTGCCTTACTCTGAAACTTCTTTCCAAGCATTTCTTTCTTTGTTTCTACTTAATATAGACAGTCATGTGTCTGTATTGCATTTCAGCACCTCACTTGCATCATGTTCCATGATTTTTTTTTCCTGTCTGGAGAATTGTAAGGTTGTCATTGCCCAGACAGATTTCAGAGTCTAAAATAGCTTGGATTCATGTATTAGCTATTTCCTCAGCATTGATGGTTATATAGATAGTTATATATCTTTTGGACAAAAGTTTCCTTGCAACTTTAAAAATTTAATTATCTTTTAAAATAGGGTCCTTCATTAAGTAAAAATGAAATCAGGTGACAGGTTAAAAAAGAAATTAAGGAGAACAAGTAGGCAGAATCAAGCACGTGCACAGAAAGTTTGGAGTATTTAGTCTTCGAGAATTCATAGACAAGAAGGGAAAATAATGTCTTGCAGAAAAGGGAGGGTGTGTTTGTCTGAGAGTACTAATGTTGAAACAATCTACTTAGCAAACAGGAATAATATGAAAATCTTGAAAAAAATTAAGTGACAGTCAAATGACACATGGACATTTTCTCGCTTTGAATGATTTGATCATTTGTGGTGACATGGCTCATTTCTAGCCTTTCAGAGTGAGTCTAGGGACGTTTCTGATTTTGCTTAGTGCTCCTTTGCCATGCTGAGCTAGTCAGACACTCAAGGTCTAATTCTGCCCGAGATACTCCATCACACTGCAGGGTGACTATTTGAAAGCAAACAACAAAACCTCATCCTCATTTTGTAAAGAGGCACAAAACTGAAATGAAGGATGGTTTAGCTCAGGTAGATAACATTAAGTATGATGTCCCTTAAAAGCCTGCGGGCTTTAAATCATTGTAATAGTACACATTGTAATGGCTTATGATGCTGTGTGAGAAATGATCAGTGCTACTCCTGCCTGTAGCTTAGAAGACAAAGTTCTGTGCTGCTGATGTGATACAAGCATTATGAGTTCATAATTTCTCATGTTCATCTTGGACATTCACCTTAATTCTTAGCCAGAGTATAATGAGCATGAAGCACACAGAAGTGGTGAGAAGGGTGATGGAAGCTTTCTCTTGTGGGACTCATTTATTTCCTCTGCTCTTGTCTAATCCTCCTTTTGACTGGAGGTTACTTTGCAAGATCCTCATTATACTAAAGTGTGTTGTTAAATGCTAATTAAGGAAAGATAATAGTTTGAACTTTTAGACTATTTCAGTAATCAGGAGCCTTCAGCTAGCATATATGCTTGTTTCCTCATCCTAGACCAACTTGAAATTGCAATTTCTCCCTGCGGAACATTTTCCCCCCCACTTTTTCTTGGAAACTAACTTTTTTCTTTCTAGTTCAGTTGATTATAACTTGGCATTTCAGTGAATTGACACTAATATTTATTAAACTAATCTCTTCAGCCACAATAAAGAGCAGAGACTGGAGGTCTTCATCAACTACCACACGGCAACTGGCCCACATCAGAGCTGTGATTGTTGTCACAATGCCAAATCCATCTCTTCTGCACAGGAAAAGAAAGAAATAAAAGACTGAACAATCCAGAGCCGTGATACAAATGATTTCCAATCCGGTTCAAGAGATTCTCTGGCCTTAGTTTGGTGAATGAGCTGTATTTACTGTAGTTTGCATATTGCACAATCACGTACTACAGAGATGCCACCAATAAATGCACAAGGGCTGAACATAGCAGCAATAAGGGTTACAGAAAAGGGAAGAGATGCAGATCTGCCCAGCTGCTGCCGTATCACATGTGTGTGTCAAACAATGTGAAAGTGGTGGTCTTTGAAGGGGCAATAAAAACCTTATCAAAATTCTGCTGAAGCAAACCTTTTGTAGAGTCTGCTGCAGAACTGGGTTAAAGAAACTTTTGAAGTTATTTGTAGAACATGTCTAAATAAACATAGGAGTTGGAAAATATTTTACTTTTCTACTTTTCTAAACATATATTAACAGTATTTATTTACTCCTTAAATCTTATTGAATAAATGAGACTAAATCAGAATTATATTGTGAACAGTTGAGTAATTCATTTCCCAGTGTCCTCATAATTGCAGAAATGTGCCTCTTTTGAGCAAAACCTGTATTTTCCTGTAATAAGGAAAATTTCAGAGCATGTACCTTGAAATTTTTCAAAATATGAAGTGTTACCAAATCTTTGAAATGAGATCTGAATGGAAATAGAGAGTAGTGTGCAATTGCACTGTGTCATGTATTTCCCAGTAATAACATCTGTCTATTTATCATATTATCTGTTATTATTTCCAGTGGCAGAAAAAAAAAAAAAAAAAAGAACTTCATGGCATGTTTTGGTCTGACTTTCTTAAAAGGTCTGGGTTCTCTTATTCTCTGACAAACTGCTATTGAAGCTGAAAGCAGAAATCAGAATTTGGCCTCCAAAAAATAATAATGTAAGGAAAGAAAATGGTCTTGGTTTGGATTGAAAGCTTGTTGGCTTATGGAAAATGTTTCTATAAGTAGTTCATAATGGATAGAAACCCAAGCTGTTTGGATCATTAAACCTAAGCTGAAAATAAATAGCTCAGTTCAGACCCAAAGAAAGTAACATTATCTCTTACGTATGCATTTATGCTCTGTTATTACCATGTAGTGAGCTATAGGGGTTTTAGAAAAGGGAGACAAGTCTTGTTAATCATCAAAAGCAGTGATGGGTGGTGAGGGATAGATTTCTTAGAAAGTTAATCAACCTTGAAATCCAATTAATAATTGCTCTGTGTTGTTTTCTAGCCATGCTGATCAATCAGCACTATATCTGTATGCAGGCATGGTATTGCACTTTCTGGGTAGAATTTATTCTCAGATTCACAGTAATTAAGGTAAAAATTATATTTCTTTTCTGTGTAAGCATACAATTTTATGAACCATGACAAAGAATGAAAACTTCAGAAGACAGGTATAATACAGTGAAGGAAAAATCAGCTGTGCAAATTAACCTTGCCTGATCATGTTATTGCATTAACATCTTGACTTAGAGGCAAATTTGTGTTTCTGATATTAGTTGGTTCCAAATCTTTCTGCTATAACTTCCATAAAACACCAATACCATTTGAAGTGGTGGTCTTTTGGTCTGTATGCTCACGCTTTGAAAACTGAGTCCAACACTGTATCTGTTTGACAGAGACTACAAAGCAAGCATCATAGGTTCTGGTCATTATTGATCTGGTCTGCATGACCAAAAAACTAAACTGTCTTTGCTCCTTTTATGTACTGTTAGAATTTACTGTACTTCATCAAACTTCTTTCCAGTAGTTCTCTAATGATAATTTCTGATTCAAAATGTCTTCAACAAACTCCCCGTGTTTTTTCTAATTCTCTTCAAAAATGCCCAGCTGTGTGATAGGTAGCAACACACTGTGATGACAGTAAGGTCACTTACTACCCTCTCAGGGGCATCAGCACTTGTGTGGATGCTGCATATATATTGCACCTACTTGGAATGCTTTCCTTCATTTGCACTCTAGTGGATGATTGGTGAAACATATAGAAATAAGTGATGGATGCAGAACACAAGCACAAAACTGGGGACTCGAGCCATTAGATTTAAAAGGCAGGAGGGAGAGAGGAATAGGACACAGATCAATGACCTAAATTACATGCATAGATTCTGTGATATACAAACCTTTGAAGTTCTTAACTTTAAATACTGGATTTACTCTTTTGGCATCAAATAAAGTTCCCATTGTATCCTTGTTAGGAGACTTATCAGAATTTTCCCAGATGCGGGGGGCAGAATTTGTTTCCTTGTGGAAGACTGCTCTGCAAATCAGAAAGGAATTTGGTCTCTTGGGCTCTATATGGGATACCTTTCACCTTTTTCTAAAATTTTAATGGAAAAAAAAGATTATCCTGCATATTTTAGTTAAAGTGACTCATGCAATGATCTTTCATTTCTTACCTAGACTGAATGAAGTAAAAGGCATTTGCGTCATGGATGTTCTATAGTTCCTGTTTGAAGTCATGCTGGAGTCACTCTACAGACTTCACAGGTGAAACTCAATGCACTCCTTGCCATTGTTACTAGTACACAATTAAAACCTTGCAATTACTGCTAGTATACCAATAGTCAGTTTCTAACATCATTTCTTATGCTAGAAGAGTAATTTATTCCACCAGGTTATCTCCAGATGTTACTGAAAAAATAGTAAGGACAAAATAAGGTTGAAAAAAATCTTCACTTCTGATGTTCAAATGTATCTGCAAATTGAACCTCCTCTGTAAGATAATTTGTTTGAAGTTATGTAAGACTTGCTAGGGAGCCAAGCTTGTTCCAATGGCTGATAATTTATTTCTCTGGTTATCGGATTTCTGTGTTTGTAACTATTTCTCATTCTGTTAATGTAATGCCATTTCTTGACAGACCACCCATCAACATTTAACTTTGTCTGCTGGGAAAACTGTGCCAGTCTATTCCTTTTCAATGAATGAGGTATATATATCAAAAGTTTTTTAAATCCTGATATACAGTCACAACTGGTTATCCTGTAGTTCTTAACATATATTACTATAAAAGTATGATCAGGTATTTTTTTAAATATTACACATATTTATTTATTTTTTAAATAATCTTTTGATTGTCCTTAGAAAGTTTTTCCAGACAGCTGAACAATGGTAAATCCAAAGGCAAGTTAAACTGCTGCTAGCCTGCATCTTGTCGAGTTATCTTGCAGTACCTATATTTGAGGGTAAAATTCAACCATGATGATTTGCAAAATCCTAACCTAAGTTCAACTTGCGAATTGTTCTGTAGGATTGAAGAGGTGCACAAGACTTATCTGTGTTGAATTTCTTGACACATGTTGTCTTTCAAAATGAAAGTTACACAAATCATACATGACTCTATATCTTTATGACACTATATGACACTATGTCTTTATGAACACTTTATATTCAGTATGATTATGAGCGTAGGAGTATTATTAGATATTAAGCAAAACAATTTTACCACGAAGATAATCACGTTAGAACAGGACATCCAGAGAGGTTGTGCAGTTTCCATGAGTGGAGATACTCAAAACTTACTTTGACAATGTCCCTTGTCTAGCATTGAACTTAGTCCTTTTGTGAACTGGCACTTGGAAAAAATGGCCTTTTGAGGGACCTGCCAGTCTGAACTATTGTATGGGACTCTAATTTTTTTACCACCTTGTGGTCTGGGAATGCGTTTAGTGTTTAGTCATATCCTATCTTTCAATTTGCAGATCCAGCTGAAAGTTGTACTGCTTAGACAATTTTCAAACACGGAATTCAGCATCCAGCTCAGCTGTTCAGAACACATTAGATTTTATTCAAAGTCCAGTCATAAGAGCACATTTCTTATACCTGTAGAGTATTTCTAATATTTGCTGTTTTTTCCTTTCAGATAAAATTTTGTAATAACACTGAATCTACTTTGAAGATTTTCATCTGAACTCTTAAAGAAGTTTATTGCATAGCAGGTATACAGCATCTTTCAATGAATTGTCAGGTTACTTTTTGGCTTCTATGAATTCAGAGTAAAGCCAGTAACTGGGCCTTGCCAGTTACTTCTCAAAACATAGAAGAATGTGTATTTTAATTTGTTCTTTGTGATTCTTGGAAACATCTATTTGTGACGTGGATAGGAAAGGTGTCTGTGGCTCATAATGATCCATAATTACCTTTCTGCCTCGAAGCAATAACTTCATACTCAATTTAGCTCCAGTCTTTAGCACTATAACTGGATATGCCTATGGCATTATAATAAAAAGCAATGCTTGTTATAACTATACATTTATTTGCTTGAAGTATTTATGCACCGTTTTTACTGTTATTTTCTGCAAACTTAGATTAGATGGAAAATTAGATTAGATTCTAGGAAGAAATTCTGTACTGTCAGGATGGTGAGATACAGGAACAGGTTCTCCAGGGAAGCTGTGGAATTGTTCAAGGCCAGACTGGATGGGGCTTTGAGCAACCTGGTCTAATGGGAGGTGTCCCAGCTCATAGCAGTGGGCGTGGAACTAGGTGATCTTTAAGTTGCCTTCCAACTCTAACCATTCTGTGATTCTGACTCTATGAAATTCTCTAGTAAAAATGAACATATGTGGCAATTGATTTTAATCCACAAATACAAATATTCACCTTGAAAACCTGATTCTCAGAATTTATGCCCAGCATTTAGGAATATTAAACAACGCCTTGCAATAAACTTGTAGCAGCTTCAAAATCTAGTATCATGAATAATACAAGGAAGTCCCTCAGTGAATAATTTTCACTAATCCTTATGAAGAAATTGCAATTTCCTAGAATACAATCTTAAAGGGAAATATATGAATATAATATAATAGGGAACTGGCTTATTAGTCATTCCCTGGCTTAGTTCATATTTGAGTAAATATCCATTTAAGTTACTGAGAGTTTTGTCTGAATAATTGCCTGGAAATTTTTGGTAGAATATTGCTGTTGAGAAGCCTTAAAAGAGAAAGAAGGTGTTGAAGGGAGAAAAGAAAGACAGAATTTCTTATAAAGGACCAAGGAAGACAGGCCATTGGAAGATGGAGACCTCTAGTAATCTTACTTTAATTTCTTTTTTCTTTGGTTTTTTTTTTCTTTTTTTTTTTTCTGATCTTTGAAAGTTCTTATGCTTTTCCCAAAATGTAAAACTCTGGCTCTACTGTATTTTTTCTTCATCTGATAAGGGCAAATTAGATTTCTTTTTTTTTATTGTGACATAACTGTTAGATTCAGAATAATTTTAGTTTCTCTTATACTAGGCCTCTATTTATCTTTCAAACTCCCTCTCATTAGTACTTCTCTGGATTCCTACATCCCGCTGTTTTGGGAGAGAGAACATTTGAAAAAGCCATATTTTAATTTATATATATATATATATATATATCTCCTTGGCCAAGTAGGCTCCTTTTGACATTACGTTGAGGCAAGTTCAACTCTTTCACGTAAGGTCAGAGTGAAGCTAGACGTAATGAAGAATGCAAGTCTGTGTGACAAGAGTTTTTTACATCCTTCCTCCGCTGCTTAGTTGGTGTATCTGTGATATGCCCAAATTCTTTAGACTGTGTTCTGTTATCATAGGTAGAATAAGAGAGAAAAAGAACAAGTGACAACCAGGAACACATAAAGAAACCTTTTCCTAATGCAAAGGCATATGAAAGGAGAAAGTGGGAGGGAAAAATTAACCTAGTAAATACGTAAACATTAATAGGCATAGTACCAGTTTAATCCTCATGTCAAAGGTTTTGTAAATACACAGGTAACTGAGGAGATGAAATCATGAACTGAGTGAGTGTATGTGTATCTTGGAATGTACAAGGTAAAATTTACAGTGCCCTTGTCGTTCATTCTTTCATCTGTATGCTATAATTACATTGTTTATAACATACATCAGTAAGATTAATTTGAATAGGAAGCAATATCTGTCAAAAGAGCAATAGTAATGCACTTAAAAACATTTTCAAGCACTAACGTCATTAATCACAGTGCTAGAACATGCATTTCTCCTTGTGTTCATGTGGTTTTATTTTGATTTGTGATTGTTAGATCAGGTAGGCTGCATGATGTCCTTGCTGTGTCCGACACTGAACTAGTGCAGGTCAGCACATGTGAATACAAGAGAATTTATGTCCCATCAGAAAAACCCAGAAATTCTACCAACTCCAAATGGAGGTTATCTCAGATTTTATTGGAGCATTTTAATAAGCAAACTTGTGCCACATATTATCATAAACACTGATGTTCAGGATCTTTATTCAACTGCAGATGTAGAAATGTGTGGTGAGAGATAAAAAAAGTCATGAATTACTGTAGATTCCACCATAAGTTTTAAGAATGATATTATTTTATATCTGAGAATGCGCTTACTATCATTTCAACGCAAGAAGCCTTCTAAGAAGATTTTTTATTATTTGAGTTATTTGAATTGATACTTTAAGGATCTAGTGAAGCATATATTTAATTGGATTAAGTTTTTACTTGAGAAGTTATAGCATATTTAAAATTAACTGCATTATCTTCGTATTAGGTAGGGACCACAAGAGCAAGATTTATTGGAATTTGCATTTATCTTGAAAACAAACTCATAAGAGGAAGTCTACCAAAAAATAAAATGAGATACTGTGGGAACTTATAAGTGTTTCATATTAAAAGTTTGAATAAATTATAAAGACACTCTGTCCCAGCCCCAGCTGACTTCAAATTAGGCTCAGACTATTGTTTCTAATACCCAATTTTTATCTTTCCAAGTATTAACCAAAAAAAAAAAAAAAAAAAAAAAAAAAAAAAAAAAAAAAGACCATTAGGGCTGGGAGTGTTCTTTTTATCCTTCACTTACATGATGATATTCTTTTTCTTATATTTCAACAATCTCAGGAGACTTCAGTTTAAAATGAGGTCCCAATTACAACAGGCACCTCACAAGAAAATTAGGAGAGAAAATCCCTGACTTAAAAATTGTGTACCCTGGTCATTCAAAGCATGTAAAATACACAGGAGAAGGAATCCCCTTTGATACGTGACAGATCTTGGAAGAGGACACTTAGAGCACAAATCCTACAGGAAAACAAGTCTTGCTCTTATGTAAACTTGTACTGAGTTCAGATGCAAATGTTGTTCAAACAGACAGGATCTACTGTAGGATCAGTACATTAGTGGTCTTCTTTGAGTAAACAATTTGTCAGTAGCACTTGAGTCTATTACATCTCAGAGCAGTGATGTAAACACAAAACTACTGCTAAGCTCTCAATCACACTCATGAAAGCTTAGATGTATGTCAGTTCCTGGAAAATACCACAAGCCCCAAACATTTTCCATACAATTTCCTCTACAATTAAGTCTTGGCTTGAAGAAAAGGACCAATATTATCCAAAGAACTATGTAGTTTGCAAAGGACAGAAGGATTTAAGTACAAAATGATCGCAAACGTGAGACACCAATTACACACAGAGACTGGATTTAACATAGATTTTTTTCTTTTAGTGTCTCCTTATTAGCCTTTTTCAAACAGCATCTTTTTCTGGTTTTTAGGTTTTGAGAAGGATTTTTTAAGGTATATAATTTCCCCCCTGAACTGTACAAGGAAACAGATGCTGTAGTGTTCAACTCTTCAGTAACCATTTTATGCTTAGCCACACCATGTAAGTGTGGTCAGATTTGCAAATATATGACAGTGGTTGAACCTTTAATATTATTTTTTTCTGTATATTTTTGTTTATCTTTGTTGGAAAATCGAAAAAATATTTTCCATTCATGACTTTCAGTAAACTTTTCATTATAAGTTATTTTTTCTTGGTTTCTGCTTGTCCTAGAGACTCCAACCAATCTGTAAAACACTTAGGTGTACAGATGACCTGATGCACCTTCCATTTCAGGAAATCTTCCCAGTGATTTAGATGAGAATTATGTTGAAAACAGTATTTGCAGCTAGTCTTTCCTTATGCATTTGTTATATGTCGCCCAGAATTCTAAACCCAGCTGCCTCCCTAGATTTAAATGAAGATGGCATTCATTTTTGTCTTTGGAGGTCTGATTCAGTTCTCTTAAATCTCTGACATCTTTTCCACTATTTTTAGGTAAACTATAGAAAATCCACTGTCTGTAGTTAGACTGTAGTTGTAAACAGACTGCTCCACCTTCCACAGTCAAGACACTAATTTTAACTACTCAAAGACTGAAGGGAAAACTTAACTGTTTGATTTACTGTAGATCTATCAGCTTTCAGATGAGATCATGACATACATTATTGTTAAACCAATGATAATTTGTAGGTATGGGTGCTTAATCTAAATGTGCCCAATCTAAAATAATTTAAAACACTTTGGATTTCAAGATTTGTCTTGAACTTCATTATCATGACATTCCAGATAGAAAACAGCTAAGAAAAAGTCCGTTCAAAACAAAACTTAATTTGACAGATAGTTTGGAGGAATTTCATTAGCGAGGACTGCAAAATGAGAAGCAGAAAATGTAAGAGAGATGCCTTGTTATAAAAATAAGCTTATTGAAGTAAAGCATTTTAGAGATAGATCTCAGTTGAGGAAACATTACAGTGCATACATTCTTTAAGTAACGGATGCATTTGATTGCTTTACCAAGTCAGGATTAAGGTCTATAGAACCTGTGCATTTTATTGGGCTAGTTGAGATCCACTGTGATTTGGTTATGATTTATGGATTTTAAAAAATCTTTGCTGAGGTAGATTTCAGTTAAATATGCATCCCAGGAAATTGATGGATGTATGCACATTTAACATCGTCGAACAAAATTCAGATTTACTGTATTGCAGAACATGATTTACAAAGGCATATATAAAAGTAGTAACGGCTTTGAAGAAAAATCATCAATGTGTTTAAAATCTGTGAGTGAGAAATTTACCCAAGCTTTCTAGCTTTACAGTGCAACTCTGAGTAGTCCTTGCTTCAGGAGGTCACATATATCAATCTTCTAAAAAAATACCCAGTTCTTTGAAATCTTAATATGCACACCTAACTTTTGTTTTCTGAATAATTGCTCTGACTTTTCTTGTTCTTTTTGGTATTATCAAGTGGCATATTCTTAATGCCTGGATACATAGGAAGGCAAGCTTAATTTGCTTGCCAACTGGAACATTTACACAGCATCCATATTATATGGGGTTTGTATCTGCAGGAAATTTTCTTGAAGAGGACAGTGAACAGGCGTAAGAATTAATATAATATTCCCCCAGTACTGCTGTTTCAGAGAGAGAAAAAAAGAAGTGAGGTAGCAGCAAAACAATATTTTGCTCTGGAAAACTCATGACAGCTGGTACAGTTTCATCTTCAAAGCTGCATCAAATCAAGTTCTCTATGAGGTTATAACTGCCAAATACATGTTAGCATTACTGCAATGAAAGAGAAATAATTCATTTAAACACCTATAAAATGTGTCTGTCAGCTCTGTAGATTGCAGTGCCATATTCTATATCACAGAATCTTTGACAAAATGCAGAAAAGAAGCCTGATTTGTCAAGAAATAAGCTTCACTTATTTATTTACAGCTGACTGATACACAAAAATTTAGTTCCTGCTGTGGAAAAAAAAAAAAGAAGTCTCCAAAAATCAGGAAGATTTCAAGCCCACTGAAGTAAAGAATAAACCTGGTACTACTAAGAGTAAGTCAAATTGTTGACATATGATATTTCGTTGGTTTCAAAGGGCATTTTATATTTTAGAAGAAATCACTGTGAATTTCTAGAACAAGGCTATTTGCTGAATTTAAGTATCAATCTAGAGTGAATGTATATACTTCGCCTTATAATTTCACTGGATAGACTACAGGGAATGACTCTACATGGAAAAAATATTTATATGTGGCTGTTAATATTCTCAATGGTTAGAAAGTGCTCCATGCTCAAGGTGCTTGCAAACATTTGCTACACATCACAGAATCCAAAAAGTTGTGAATATAAAAGGATCCTTGTAACAAGCCATCAGAAAAGCATTATTACTATATAATAATTTATGCCCATTTTACATAGCTGAACATGGTGTGATGTAAATGGTGTTACTCCCAGTCAAAGTCAATCTAAGCAAGATATCAATCAGGTGTTAAAATTTTGAAGAGAATATTACCTTTTTTTACTTTTAAATGACACAACTGACACTATACTAGTGCAATGTTCAACTTCTTCAAACAAAAAAGTAATAAATCCCATTCTGCTGCTTGATTTTTTTTCTTTTTCTTTTTTCTTTTTTCTTTCTTTTAATGGTTGTCATAGCATTTTTGGCTTACAAAAGCCCTCCTTTTATACAAGAAAATCAGGACTTCTGTAGTACTGACTGGGCAGTACTATCTGAATACTAGATCCATAGTGCCTGAGTTTTAAATACACAAGACTGTGTCAAATAGGACTGTGCCAAAGAACTCAAAGGATTTTGATCTTAAGCTATTATAGATACCCTGGACACCACTTTTAAATCTAGTGAGACCAGTCAAGCAGATAAAAGGCTATAACTGGAAGTTTAGTGTGAATGATCTGGTTATGAATGCAGTGTTTTTCATACTTCATAGCTCATTCCAGCTGCATTCCCTACAGGATACCACATGATTCAAAGTTAAAAGCTCTAATGTGCATTTGATCAATTTTAGTTTGTCACTTGGAGGAAAAGCTGTCAAACTGCCACTAAACTAAGTTTCTCTTTATTATAAAGTACAAAAAAGTAACATTTCAAATACTATCACGCAAAGTGAACTTACACCATAATAGAAAGTGATGTAAGTAAAGAACCTCTGAGTACAGGTAATTGCAATGGGACAAAATAACGACTACATATGAATTCTGTCTTTCAGAAAACCATTTATTTAGGCAGACAATAAAAAAGACCCCGGAGCAGCAACAATGAAAACAATTCATTTTCTTAACGCATTCCTAAAGGTTTTACAGAGTAATTTAGTGCTGCAAATCTCTCTTCGGTGCTTTGATGATTCTCCTTTGCCTGATAGTCACACTGCTGCAGGGCTCAAAGAAGGTGAGGGCTCAGGAAGAGATGGGGTGATCCATAGATAAAGGAGTGATAGAATTTATTCGACAGCATCATAAATATTAAAGGGAGACAGAACGCTTGGGATTTCAATTGTTCCACTTTCCAGACGTATTTCGTTCCATATTTTAGTTTCCCTTACTGGGGCATTCTTGGATATTACATTACATGTATATTTTTGAAGTAAAATACCCAATTCTTGTACGGGCCCTGAGGGTTCCCAAAGGCTTGGTGATCTCTGCGTGGTCCCCTGGGCATCCTCCACCTGCCCCTGACCCAGGATCCTATCTCAGCCCCTCAGGGCCTTCAGTGCCTGCCTCAGTGGTGCTGCAGCAGGGCTGGTCTCCAGCTCCCCATAGTTTTGCTTGGCCATGCTATGGACATCACCGCACTGGGCCCACCCTGTGGGTCATGTCCCAGCCCAGCCTCAGCCAAGGTGCCCAGTGCCTGGAACAGGGGTTGCCTGGACAAGCTGGAAAAAATGGAATGACCTGAACGTCAGGAAATTTAGTGAAGGTGAAGTTTTGCACCTAGGATCCCAGTGAGCAAAGCAGCCCAGCTAGAAAGCAACTTCACAGCAAAGGACCAGGCGCTTCTGATTGACAACAAATTAAACATGATTACCAGTGCATTCTTGCATCAAAAAAGGCCAGTAATGTCCTGGGTTGTATTAGCAAGTCTGGAGCCCATGGAGTGAGGGAAGTGATTCTTCCCCTTTACTCAGTATTTGAAAGACTGCATCTGGAACATTGTGTCTAGTTTTGTGTCCTCAGTACAAGAAAAAGATTGACAAACTGCAGCAAGTCCAGAGGAAGGGTAACAAAATGGTTGGGCAGCTGGAACACATAAGGCACAGGGTAAGAGTTCTGGGTTTATTCCTCCTAAAAAGACAGAGGTTAAGGAGAAAAGGGTGGAACGAGAAGAGAAAGAGATAAAGGTGAGAATTTACAGCTTCTTTTGTCAGCTCTGGTAAATCTGTCCTTGGTAAGGAGCATGGACTTTTTACTGAATAGTAAAACCTCACAAAACTGAGAAACTGCAATCACAAGATAGAACAAAGTAGAGAGGAAGGGTTCTGGGTCACTAAGTCCACTCTTTTCTATCAGGAACAATCTCATACAACCCCTAACAGAAATTTAAGCAGTTTGAAAAGGTTCTAAAGATTGTCCTCTTCAAGCTTGACTAGCTCCTACCTGATCTCATAGTTTGACTTCATCTCTCTTCAATGTTTTCCCAGGCAGAGCCCAAGATTTTGCTGTGTGGATTTCTCAGTAAATATACACTTCAGCACTTGGTTTAGTAACATTAAATGTGTTTCAATTGTGATCAAAGCTAAATATCAAATGTTACTTAGCATATTCATCTGTTGTGGCAACTAATGAGCAGAAAAAACTCTTCCTTGCGTTACTTAGTTTTGCTTTACAGCTGAATTTTGATTCTTTTAAATTAACAAAACATGGCAACTACCAATCCGACAAAGGCAATGGTATTAAGACAGCTGAGTTTTAATATTTCTCCAAGTGCTGCTTGGAGTCACTCTATCAGTTTTTCAATATCCCATGATTTCCAGTCAGTGAACTGCCAATGAAATATCTAGCTAATTACAATGCTTGTATCTATTTGTCACTCGATCCAGCACAGTTCTGTAATTGCCTAATTTGGTTTAGGCACAGTGGATTCACCCCATCCTCTGAAGAGGGATGGTGCCACTACAGTGAAACTATCTGGAAGCTCTGAGCTGACATTATGCTCATGCAAGTTCTAGACTATTACATGTCATAACAGTAATTTTCTTCCTTCGATGCCTTAAATCTAATGTTAGCACACAGCAGTTTTACCAGCAGCAACTTATGAAGCTCCATGTCTCTACACTTAGCCTTCCTAAAAAAAGAAATTATAATTGATACCATAATTTCTTTTAAAATAGTCAGAAACCTGGTATAAAACCCCCAAGCAACAAAATCCTCAGTTGAGAATACTTACAATTACTAGATAGAAAGGAAATTGGCAGAAGAAAGGTTGAAAATCTCTATAGTCCTGACTCATCAAAATTTGTAAAATTCTTTAAGCATCCTGATAGTGTCATTATACTCAATTTTGCCTGAAGTTAAATATATCATTAAGTGTTTTGCTGATTTGGGCCTGCTTGAATTATTCTTATGATTTGCTTATACACAGATATACACATTTGTTGTTTATATTTAGATATATAAGTCTCTATGTGTTTTATTTAATCAAAAATATATATTACTGAAAATTCCCATCCAAAACTACCTTTGATTCAATAATTTTTTATATTGCATATTGACAATAATATACTTTCTGTGAAGGTCCAATTGAGAAAACTTTCGTTTTGCTACGTCAGGGCCGTAACTACACTAAACACAAGGTTTTAAATGAAATAGAATGGTCCCAGAGGGTATGATAAAAATTCTTTTCCACACAAAGGAACACATTTTCTTGACCTTTCTCAGTAGATGCTTCAAGAAAGTTATTTAGCCTGGACAGTACAGTTTTAATAGTTGTTATGACATTTTCTAAATGTGTATTGAATCTTAAATTGTCTTTTGGTCTCATAGATTAAACAAAAAATAATAAAATAGAAAAATGTTGGTAGTTTCAACTCTGCAAGCATTATCACTATCCAATTACACACTGACCTTCACTATCAGCTAAGGAAGTTGAATTACTGGGATATTAGCAATTTGTGGTGTTGTAGTGAATAAAACCCATCCCCCTGCCTCTCCCTGCACCGCTGCCCCCTTCAGCCCCCCACTCCTTTTTGTTTCCATCACCACAATATTAGTTATTTTAAGAATAAAAAGAAATGTTATGACTATTAATTTTGATTCCCTTCTCTTCAGTTATCCTAGAATACTGTTCCAGAGTTTAGAGCCCTAGCAAAACCATATGTATTTCTTGCTTTTGAACTAATTTCTTTTTCTTGCTCAAAATTTTAATGTTATAAAAATTTACTTAGGAAAGCTTTTGCAATAAGATTCTGAGGGTAGTGAAAAAGATCAGTTTTCTATGGAGAATCATCATGAGGAAGGAGATTGGATATGACGATCAGGCTACTGTAGATTAGCAATTAGCTACTTCTGTACTTACAAAAGGATGGATGTGTAGTGATTTGTATGTGCACACTCTCTTCATGTTGATGGAGTTGTTTTAAAGAATGGGATAGTGTTGACCATCTTAAATTATTCAGTAATATTTTGGCAACTTTGTCTGCAACCTTTGTATGAAAGAAAATAACAAATTGTCTTTTCAGAGCAAAGGCCAAACATACATCCAGGAGAGACAGAATTTCTTTGCACGGAAGTGATTCAGTTAACTGAACCATAATCTGGGTCCCTGTATTAATTTCTTTGCAGTCAATGATGGAATAGTTTCAAGCTAATTTCAAGAATATTGCTACCTGAAAAATATAAGGATCTAAAGCTTCCTTTTGTTTTGACATGTTAAAGAAAATTACAGAAAGTCAGTCACAACTTTCTCATTTCCCCAATGAGCCCTATGTATGATGAATATCCAGGGTCCACGAATACTGGGGCAATTGTAAAGAACGTGAGCCCAAGCAGTCATACGGTGAGCCCTATAGGCAGGAACATAAACTCTCTGCAGAAAACCATTTTCAGCATAGGCTCTTCCTCTCACATTCTTCATTTCATTCCACTGAAGGTGAAAATAATTTCTCTGCTTCAGTAGACAATGAAAAGGTGTCAACACCATTAGCACAAAACATCTAGTGATTTCGTTCTGGTCTAGGTCTAAGGAATTTTCTGTGCTGAGTAATAGAAAAGTTGGCTTTGTGCACTGTAACAGCTAAACTGTACCCGGCCTGCCTGAATGGTAGAAGCAGTGCAAGATATGTTCTTAACCCTTCACAACAAAGAGTAAGTGCTCAAAATCTAATTTCCTAGTGATGCTACTCAGATAAGTTTCTCTTTTGTCACCTATTTGCATCACAACTTTAAGTGGTGCACAACTGCTGATGGCACAGTAAATTATCTTCTATAGCACCTGTAGATGCCCAGTAAGCTACCAAAGAAACATCGGGATAAATCAGTGTCCTCTAACACATGTACTATAAGCTTTCCCTGAATTAATGTTTAGGTCTTTTTAAAATGTCCAGTTTGGACTGAAATACATTTAGTTAAGGGCTACCTCCTATATCCTTGGTTGAGTGATGCTTGGACTGATTACCCTTCCTGTTAGTAATATGCATCCCATTTTTTGGTATATCTAGATTTTTTTTCCCCCACGTTAGGTGGATTCTAGGCATTTCTCAATCTGACTAAATAGCCAGCATCAATTTCCTGGCTTTCATGCAGCTGCTAATATATCCCTTGGTCTTGTTTTTGTCAAGCTAAACAGCTTTGAGCTCCTGAGAAGAATTACTATTAAGGTTATTTCACAATACTTAAGTCATTCCATACATCTTCTTTGTATCCTTCAATTCATCAACCTTGTTTGGAAACTGTGGACGTCAGAACAAATCGCATCACTAGGCAACTCATTTGCATTGCTACAAAGAACAAAACAAATATGATCTTTCTAATCCTATATAATACTTTATTACATTTAAGCAGCAGAGAAATGCATTTCTTCTTTTGAAATAGGAGCTCATGTTTAGCTGATTATCCATTATGCACTCCTAATCCTTTCCAAGATTTTTCCATTTTTACTATCTTTGTGGCATCTACAAACACCAATAATAATGATTTTTTTTTCTTTTAAAGTACTGATAAAAATGTTGCATAGAATGAAGCCAAGAACTCAGCCATGCAGAACCAAGTAGGATATTCACTCTCTGAGAAGATTCCCGTTTATAGTTGCATTTTGAAACCTCTCAGTCAATCAAGTTTTAACCTAGTTAATGTCCACAATGCTCATTTTCTGTTGGCTGAGTCTCATTTTTAATAACCCATATCTGCAAAAAACCTCAGAAATTACTTCAGCAATGAACAGTTCTATTAACCTTACATTCTTAGACTATTTTGCAGGTTCACAGAAACCTCTTATAAAACTTTGGGATATCTTAAAAAATAAGTATTGTTGCTGAAAACACTATTTGACCAGTATACTTATAAGAAAGAAACCGAGTTGGCTTTTTAATGTCTATTTCCTAGAGAAGTAGGATGAACAGTGATAATTTTATTATTAATACCATTCTGGACTAGCAATTTTAATATTGTTCTTGGGTCATTCTGATAGTCCTTTGAATACTTAACTCCTGCAAATTGCTTATCCAAACTCAGCCAATAACCAAACAATAGATTTCAGAATTTACTGCACTGCCCTAATACTTAGGAAAATTCAACATAAATTGTGGAAGATTCAAACATAAATTTTAAAATTATGGGAAATAAACCATATAGATCCCATGATGTACTTCAGGCATTTGTATTCAATACTATACTGATTCCTGTTCAAATGGAAAGTAGTGTATTTTGAAAGCACTTCTTTTGTAATGAAGATATTTTCTTGTTTCCCAAACCTGCAATACTTATTGTAAGAAAACACTTATGAGACAATTTTCTTGTGGTTTTTTTTTTGTTTGTTTTGTTTTGATTTGTTTGTTTGTTTGTTTTTTACTACTTATACCACCTTATCCTGAAAAAGCCAGTTCTATCATAAGGATTATTTAAATTCCTCATGCACAACTCCCCTCCCCCTATTATTCTGTACTCAGCTGCCAACTTATTTTCCTTTTCCTTTTGCTTCCCTTACAGCTTTCTACAGTTCCAAGCATCTAATCTTCATGACTTATGAAGCTCTCTTCTGTTCTTTAATTTCTTAATTTTCTTTTATACTATTATTTTTGTATCCATCCTTTTACCTTCCTTCTAGATCACATCACTGGGTTATTTTACCTAATACAGTTGTCTGTCTCTGAAGGATTATAGTTTTCTTTAAGTGGTCTTAGAGTTTTAGCTTGACTCTTCTTCCAGTTGAACCAACTCAGAAATATCTCACTTTCCCAAAATTGCAGAATTGAACCTCGCTTCAATGTGGTATAGTTCAAAACATTAGGAAGTTCAATGTTTTTCGTAGTTTTCTGAAAGTGGTACAAACATAGCTGGATGGTTAAGAGGGTTAACAGTGGATGTTCAAAATAAGATCATTATTAGTCATAAACGTTAGTGCAGGGAAAGCATATCAGATCTGTGAGAAGGAAATGTGCTTTCGCTATGGGTCCCTTCAAAATCTAGTTTATTTGTAGTTTTGGTTCTGGTTCATAGTATTTGTTTGATAGGAAGCCATGAACTGAAGCCCTGCTATGAACCATAAAGGTGGCTCACGTAGGTTCTGGACGTTGGTGTTCAGTTAGCACAGAATGTACTTAGAGAGATTTCCACTTAACAACTTTTTATGAGTTAGTGAAACATGGAGGCTTCCAGCGGCTTCTGGAGTGATTTTTCACTCATCAGACATTTTCATTTAGTATTTGCAAGCTCTTGATAGCTCCTAAGGAGCTTTGGTACTTCTTCCATACAGTTAATATTGAACATACTAGCACATTATAGGTAATGCTTATTACTATGCCTTGCTTTATTAGCTCCTGGAGTCTCATTCCAACCTTGCATAGCCTAGTAGAGTAATTTCTGAAACTGTCAAGAATTTTGGGGATGCGTTATCACCCTAGTAGCTGCTAATCAATGAACACCTAGGATATAAATCTTCTTAACCACATGGAAGATCTCATCTTGTGGATTATCAGACTATTTCCAAATATTCGAATGAAGGTTTCTTTTTTCCTTGAATTGAGGCTTTCAACTAAGAAAAATAACTTTGCAGCAGCACACAGATGCTTTGAACTATAGTTCAAGTATGTATACGTGTGAACTGTGGAGATACTCGATTTTACTTAGAAACATTTTAAGATATTTTTGAGATGGTAAACTAGGGAATTAATCACCAAAGAGGGACAGAGCTACTTTGACCTTTCAAAGCCTCTTCAATGCCTAAAAACAAGGGCCTCAGTCCTCATGGTATTATGCTATACAACTGCAGCAGCCGAGTAAGTTATCGCAATTTTCGTGGAGAAGAAGCAAAGACAAAAAATTATATTTCCCACAATTCTGAAAAATATTAAGTATTCTATGAAGCAAAAAAAATCTAATTAAAAGACCAATATTGTGACTGCAATGCTGGCTGTCACTGATGTGAGAAGGCAAATGTGCAAAGAGGACTGAAGATGAGAAAATGCCAGATATTATTTTGTCTCTAGGCACTTGAGAAAAATGAAATCAAAACATTTTTCTGTTTAAGTTGTAAATACCTAAGGTGAAAAGTGATTTTACCTTTAAAATAAATTACTTTAACAACATATCTAGTCATTTGTTTTCCATTTGCAGCTGCTTAATGATTAACTTCTGCATTACATTCTATTTTCTGTCAGAATATAGAGGCCAAATAGTTCCATGTGATAGGATTGCTATTTGGAAAATTTCAGTGGTGCAATGATGATTCTGTGATTTGGTAGAGACAGTAGAGTCACAGAAAACTTTCCTGTATCCAGGACTCTGTATCTAAAGACAACATACATCTATGTAAGAATAAGTTGAAAATGATGCAGTCGATTTAACGTTGTTTGCTGTCTGCAAAAATGACCTTGTTAAAACGGAGTGAAGTTAAGTAATTAAATGAAACTTCCCACTTGAATCTAAATATCAAAGCTGACTCTAAAAATTCATAAACATTTTAAGAAAACAGATGGTCTACTTCTGTAAATAAGGCTTTGAAGAACAAAGTCAGGGAAAGAAGTAAATTTTCTACTGATCTTATGTTTAGTAAAGCTTTGAAAGAAAGGCTGTGAACACTCGTTCCAGTATTTTGGGGACTACTATCATACCAAATGTTGTTTTATTTTATTTTCACTAGCTTTTATATTTTATAATTTTTTGTCCCTCTAAATAGAATGCTTTCACATAATTAAGAAGCATTAAATACTGGAATAGTTATATTAACAGGAGTAAAATCAACTGTTAAGTATAGGAAGAAAATCTTAGGTTACCCATGAGAATACACACACAAAAACTTCGGGGAAATAGTTTCAATTCCTCCATCTATTGCATCTCAGAGGCAGAGAAAGCCATATAATACATTACTTTTAAAACCTGGATGACATATCCAGAGAAAAACAGTAACAAAAATACTTTTTTTTTTACATACCCATGCATTTCCTATTATTGCTCATGGAAGCTGAGCAAATCTAAGCAGCCTGAGCACACACCTTTGATGGGATTTTTCTCCTGAAGGTAATTGAAAGAGACCTGTTTGCTTTTTTAGGCATGTGTTGCAGCATAGATTTGTATACTAGTTTCTCATCTTAATAAGTATTTTTCTTTTCACATGCAAAAGGAGCCTCAAGATATTCTTGGTGGTCACTTAGCAGAAGCCAAGGATCAGTCTGAATCTGATGGGGATCTAACAGCACAAGAATATGGCATTTAGTATTATGGCAGCCCAGGACAGGTAGCAGCTAGGATGTTGATTGCATGGCTATTGATGAACAAGAGCAGAGGTGAGGAGCTAATTTTGATGGAAGGCATCAGAGTTCTGACACATGCAGGTGTTTTCACACAGTTCTGCCAAGGCTGTTAATACACCAGTCAACTGCAAGGAGGAGTAGGGAGCGTGACCTCCTCTGAGGGACACTAAATAACCACTGCTGTTAAATGCAATGACTTGCAATAAATAGCAGTGCATCTATATTGAAAAGTGGCACTGCTAAGTTCCAGCCACAGACACAAAAGAGTGCACCTGTTAGTGGATTTTTATTAGTGGATCATTAGTGGATCATAGGCTTGATGATGCTGAACTTGCCTTCTACAGATTGGCAGAGGTTTGCCATGGTCATTTGCCTGAATGCAAAAGCTACTTACTCTGGGACAAGGTTCAGGGCTTGGCTGCAAGCAATTGCCTTATAAGAAAAGTACAGGTTTGCAACACTGAAGAGTCATGACCTGTTGCTAAGTCTCTAGGGAGCAGTGCTGGTAAGGTATATGCAGAATGGGTTTGAGAAAGAAAAAATAAATTTGTTTTCCTCCAGCAATATAATGGTTCTCTGCTGTTACTATGCTTTGAATGATACACCTCTGAGCCACTTGCTAGGCTGAATTTCCTGTGGTGACATCATCATGGTCTTGTCACTAGCAGTGGATTTCTTCCTGGAGACTATGAGGCACCCATAGAAACTGATGCTGCAGAGTTCACCAATTTGCTTGGCTCTGTGTGCTGATGCAGTTGACATCGGTGCAGATGCTAAAGGGTGTTAGTAAGCAGGGCACATATACAGGTTATCTGGCTGTCCTGTGCTGTGGGCATGATTAGGGTAGTCTCACTGGAAGAGCATAATAAGCATAGGGGACATAACACCCAGATGTAACTTGCAGCTTGGATCTCTCCTCCTGCGTACCGCTTTGTCCACTTCACTTTTCTCACCAACGTTTACTTTCCTTAATCCAGTCCTATTGTCAGATCACTGCAATTGACATTTCACATCTATTTCCAACGATGATGGACAGGATTTTCTAGGAGTAATTTTAGTAAGAACAAGAATTTTGTACCCTGATTAGCTGTGTGCCAATGACAGATATAAATCTATCCCTAAGGCAGTAGGATGAGACATGCTATCCATTTCTGAGATTCACAATGATTGACTGCAGCCCCAACTAGGCTGAGGCATTCAGTTGTATTTTGTATACACTCTTCAAGGGCAGCCTGAAATACCTTGCACTCTTAATTCTACTGAGTATATGGTTTAAAAAGTTTTTAAATTGAATTGCAAATTTAATTTCTTTAATGCAGTACTATCCTCCTGTCACAGAAAGGCAAATATTTTTCAGAATGAGTTTATATAGAGGGCTAAATCTACCTCAGACATTTAATTTTGAAGCTACCTTGTTTATGCTGGGTGGGAAGAAACATTTATTATGTGTTTGTTAAACTGCAGCTCCGTGCTCAGCATTTCAGGAGTTTGGGTCCCTGCCTTCAAATATTAATATTGTTTTAATTTTAAGTCATTGCAAATCTTACACTGCTTTTGGTATTATATTATTAAATTCTGTATAAAATTTGACCTTTTGAAAAAGGACCTTCATTCCACAAAAAAGATACTGATTTTTCCCACACCTGTGTTTTGGTAACCTAAATATTGTAGAAATAATCTTATAGCTTGAAAAGTAATGCCTGAGTGACACTGAAAATATTGTGTTTAAATAAACACCACGAAAAGCAATAAAACTCTTTCAAGGGCAATGCAGAGTGGTTTGAGCATCAGATGTGAACGTGATTAACGTTTTCTGAAATAACTTTACATGATGTACACAATTGGGGCACACATATCTCTGGTTTTTTATCTTTCATTTTTATCAATGTAACAGCCTTTTCTTCAAAATTTCTTTTTATGACCTACTGGGCATATTTTATGATGCCATTTAGTATTACTGGTGTGGTCACTATGGCAGTTTGATTTTAATAAGTTTTAAACAAGTATTGCCAGTCTGAAGGTTAACCCTCAGGGTTATGATTTAAAGTTATCAGATTTACTCAGTATTATATTATGAAATGAAAACAAGACATGGCCTCAAACCATGACATTTAGATGGAGATTTCAGAAACTCAACGATGAGCTTGGCAGTCTGATGTGGGTTTTTAATTCTGCCTGGTTTAACAAAAAGGTCACTTTGTAAAATTTCAATTCTGAATCCACAGTCTTATTTCAAGTTACCCAAAACTTTTAGAAGGATATTCAGATTCCTAGTTTTAGTAAAAAGCATATCATGTGTTGGAGTATGGTTTTACTTTCAGTTCTCAAGTAATTTTACAGTCCAGGGACATTTTGGGGGACATAAGTAAAATAAAAGGTTTCAGTTGTGGTCAAGTCAAACCTGCAGTTGTTCACATGAAGTATATTGTTCCTAAGTCGAAAAAGAGGAAGAAGATTGAATTCTGCATGTGAAAAGCAAGCATCAGCATAAATTGCATTCTTTCAAATGATGTGATTTAGTAGAAGGAAGAAATTAAGTCTTAAAGCATCATTAATTAACTACAAGCTATTTTTTAATTTAATCTTTTCTCTCAGCTTTGTTTGTGTATCCCTGCATTTAGTAAGCTGTTTCTTTGCTGTGTTGTGAGAGTCAGTGTTGATACTAGACAACATTATGATCTGTATTTATGACCTCATAAAGACAAACTAACTACATATTAGTACTTCTTATTGAACTTATTTAAGCTGAGTTTATGGAGAAATTAATCCTGCTGACCGCGCACACTGTAGTCAGATGGCATTGTTAACTTGGTATTGAGAGGAAGAGCAAAGAGAATTTCTAATCAACACCTTGCAGCAGCCTTCTTTTAACTGTCTGTTGGTACCTGATTTCTGGCATTTATCAGTTCCTCAAACAGCATTTATTGCTTACCAGTCCGACCACCTTACCTGACTGATTTTGGAGAGCTAATGATATCTGTTAGATCTTAGAGTTCTGTATTTCTGAGGGGAAAAAAAAAAAAAAAAGGAAGATTATTTGATGGGCCATTGATGAACTAGTTTGCACATGATTTTATTGTCTCCTTAATGATCAATCCTGTCATCAAATTATATTGTATATTACCTTCAAAAATTTATTCTGTAGTGATCTTCCAGCAGTCTCAGACTCTAGACTCTACAGCATAAGATGCTGTAACAATGTTCTTCTCGTAGTGTTGATAAACAAGCCAGCTAGCTCACAATGAGGTATCAATCAGCCCCTGATACCTGTAGTTAACATTTTCTGCTCCTGGTACTAAAAGTTATGTGCAAAGCTAGTCATAACTGACTACTTATTGCTAGCTGTGGTGTCTGACACATTAATAGCAATAAGCTACAGACATATACAGACTGCAGCGAAATGGTTGTACTAAAGGACGTTTGCCCCCTCTGGAGCTGTAGTCTTCAAGAGAGGTCTTCCAAGAAATACACAAAATATTCATTTGTTCTTGAGTTGTCATTTATCTGTGTCCCCTTGTTCTTTGCTGTTGGTGAAGCCCTGAATATACTGCTCTGTATGCTATCTCTTTGTATTTTGTCTAATACAATCATTATATTTTGAGTTAAAAGATTATCTTCTGCTAGCTCTTTCCTTTGAGCAGCTGATTTGTGGAGATTAGAAATTCATTAGGCATTCACACCCTGCCATGATGGGTGTAGCCTGCACAATCAAACAGACAGAATATTGGAAATGTGTATAAGGTGTAACATAAAACATATTTAGATAGCAATTGAGTGTAAATATTTCATAGCAGAAATCAGGTGCCAAGTCTGAATGCTTCCATCCAAAGAACTGACTGCATTTTTCAAATTAATATCTCTTTAGTAGAACATACACAACTTAAAAACAAAATCAAGTTAATGCAGTCCTCCCTTGTAATTCTCAGTTTACATACCTATGCAAATTTATCCTGTTATTAAATTAGATGATTCATTTCACAGACGACAAAACCACATACATTTAGACACTTGGCATACTAATAATATTAGATTTCAAATTATCCCTTAGGCTAATAAAAATTAACCTGGTGGGTTTTTTCCCTTTTATAATATGAAATAACAAAACATTTTCTAAGGAGACTTCACAGAGAACACAGAAAAAATTATATCCCAGGCAAATTTCAGTTGCCCTAAGGTAGTTTATTTTTATTCTGCATTGAGACAATACTTATTCTTGTAAACTAATGGACATTACAAATATATTACACTTTGATCTAATGTAATGCAATAGATGTGTGTATGTTTATGCAAACATGTGATGTTTATACATCATATATGTGTCCCTGTACACATATGTGCACACATATATGTACGTGCATGTATATGTGTGAGTGATCGGCTTTAATTACATCCTTGCAGATCAAAGAAGTCTGAAGTCATACTGCAACTCTCAATATGATTTCTGATCAGAAGATATCAAAATTCAGCTAATTCACTTTACTACAACATGCTCATATGTTTCTGAAGGAGAATTGGTGAATTTTCTGTATATTGGCATGATCAGCTGAACCTGAATGTGACCTTGCTGGATTCGTTGCTCATGCACAAAAAAGGTCAAGTCCAAGAATTTTTCAATTGAATATGTAGATTCCTTTATATTTTAACCTGATATTAAGTGAATGTGTTTTTTTCACCATTGGGAGTTATAAACTATATTATTTATAGAGAGGATATTTCAACTGCTGCATAAATATGTTATCTCATGCAAATACATTATAATTTCAGCATGCGTACCCACGCATCTGAAAATCCTGCTGTTCTTAAGCAGGAGCTTTGTAGAATTTAATTCCGTATCAAGTGTATTTCTTGAAAAAATATATTTTATAAAGCCACTTCACCAGTAATTAAAATGAGACACTTATCTGGCTTTTTTTTTCCTTATTTTGGCCCTGGTTTTATGCCCTCGTGAGTTTTTCACATGTAAGATCAATACCTGAGCACAACTTGAAAGATACTGGTCAATGTGTACTATGGGAAACCCTAGTGGAAACGGGACACAACTAGATTAGACATATTCTTTTTCTAACTTTTTCCTAATCTAGTGTAACTCAAAAAAGAACAAAACCTGCATGAGGAATCTCACATCCAGTTCTTAAATTCAGATTCAAAGTGTATCTCTGCACAGCTTAAACCCAACTATAGCGACTGCTGCACATCTTGCTGTGTGAGAGGGCAGCAATGATAAATCACTTCTTGCAAAGTGAGTCATGCTCAGACAACATACACAGCAAGAGTCCAAACAGTGATCAAAAGGCAGCGTGGCTCAGTATAATACTGCTCAGCAATTCCAAGCTGTGATGAGCTGTTTAGAAACATTAATGAGAGGCACAGAGAATGCCAAAGGCTCTCTTTACCCTCTCACCGCAGCATAAGATGCTTCTGGAGACGTAGGACTACATGTTTCAGTCATGAAACACTTGAATGTTAGATCTTTGTAGTCCTATAAAAAGACCATGCTTTATTAAAAAAGGACACTTTTGATGTTGGGCAAGTTAAATTTTTCATTATGATAACTACTTCATAGTGAAAAACAAACAGAAATGGAAGATTTAGCATGAAGTAATTTCACTGGCTCTACTAGGTTGGTTTGGAACTCAAGGAGTCCGTGTGTATATTTCTGTGTATAGTAATTTATAATGCACATGCAGGATAAAATATTTTAACATGGTATTACGTTCACTATTATCTGAAATTAAACAGAATTTTCAAATAAAGTCTTTCTTATTATTATGAAATAAGTTTTTCTCTTTCCTGGTAAACATAGAATCATAGAATGGTTAGATTTGGGAGGGCCCTTAAAGATCATTGAGTTCCAACTCCCCTGCCATGGGCAGGGACACCTCAGCCTCCCTAGTCTTGCCTTTTTCCTTGACATATCTATAGAATTTTTTCTTATTGTCTTTGATGTCCTTGGCCAGATTCAGTTCTCTCTGGGCATTCACCTGCCTGATATGGTTCCTTGTCGCTTGGACATGATGCCACATGATGCCAAATAATCCCAGACTTTGCATTCTACATAATTCCATTCTTTTTCCCAAAAAACCCTTTTTTTTTTTTAGAAAATTTTTCTTGACCCTGATAATATGTTAGTTTAGAGTTAGGTTGATGGTTGGACTAGATTATCTTACAGGTCCCTTCCAACCTGGACAATTCTATAATTCTATGATTAATTACCAGCTTTTCTCCACAGACCTCCAGATCTTCTTTGTGAAAATGTTCCAGTAACAGAACATAAAGTCTTTCGTACAGCTACGTTGCTCTCTCATGATTCCTCTATTTAGTCTGCTGTACTTTTCTTAAAGGAGTCTCTCCTGAATTTATGACTTGGAAGGTCTTTACCACAACCACAAATGAGGGAAGATAGGTGCTGTATCCTCATAAATCTCTGAGTAAGAACCCTGAAATATCTATCAACTTGAGAAAGCTTGCTTTTCACAAGGCAAATCTATTTTATAAATATCTCCTTTACATTAATATTCGTAGAGACTTATTCCTGAAGAATACTTTGATCCTGAACTGCTTTCAAATTTTATGATATTGACTATGAGCATTTTACATTAATTTTTGAAATTTCTTTAACCAGGACACATTCCATGTCAGTGCAATAGTAGTATGATAGCATTTATAATTATAAACATAATACCAAGCATATTTCTCATTTATATGTGATAATTACTAAAATGATTATATTAATTATAGTAAAAAAAACCCACCAGCAACACACTTAACTGTTGATCTTAGGAACTGAAATCTTGCTGTAGGCTACTGAACATCAAAAAGTGAACTGAAAGATTATTGTCTGAGATTATTAATAAATAAAGGTAGCATTCATTTGATGTCAACGTAATATTCTTGGAGTGTGGTCAGTATTAGTTTCATGGCTGAAAGGAATTGTTAATGTAATTAGCAAAGAGATATAAGAATTTGGAAAGAAGAGATTGAATGTTGCATATCTGCGGGTTTTTTGCTTTTAATTTTTTTTCCTCTCTGGCACTTACTTGGATTTCAGAAAAATTTCCAGAGGCCATATCTCTGCAGCCGATGAAAACCTGCCTTCTTATAGATTTTTTTCACTCACTAAATGATCCATAAGTTCCTTTTCTATTATAAATTTCTGTTAAAAAGTCCTGAAATTGAATTGCCTGGTGCTTTTAAATATTTTTCCACCCAGAACATAGAATTTCCCTTAAGCTGATTAATCAGTCTGGTCATGTATGCTATGTGTGGCATCATGGCATTATGACATTATGCATTTTATATTGGCATTCTTAGTAATAAATGCAGCAATCACTGGACAATGTCTAGTCAGAAGGATTGTTTATTTCTGTTTTGCTTTGTTTTTAATTTTGATATAACCTATGATGCGTGTATAACCTAGTTTTGTACTCTTGCCTAACACCCTACTGCACAGCCTGTCTGTAAACATCACATATCTCTCAGCTATGTTATTTCATTTCCACAGGAGTTTTACATAATAGTAAACATGGAACAAGGAAAAACAAATTGTGAAACGTGTTCATCAATGAACTCTGGCCACCTTCAGCCTTAAATATGATGAATCCTATAAGGAGAAGTGATAAATTGCTATGTTATTAGAGATTGCACTTCAAGTTAGAATTGAGTCTGTATAAACAACTGTAATCCTACTTCATCCTGCCTTGTGTTTAACTTTTCAACTTCAATAATTGCTGCACTTCAGTATGTTTGTATATATGTACACGTGTGAGTACTTTAAGAGTGAGTAAAACATCAGAAAAGTGATTTAGAATCACAGAATCACAGAATCACAGAATCACCTAGGTTGGAAGGGACCTTTTGAGATCATCTAGTCCAACCATCTAGTCCAACCAATCATCTGTGCCGACATTTACTGTATGTGGTAACCCAATTTACTAATTCTTTTTATGGGATTTTAAAAAAAAAAAAAAGGCAAAATCTCTAGACCACAAAATATAATGAATTTTTATTATGTGACTAAGTAAATCAATTGACAATCAGAAAACTCATAGGTTTATCTATAACTGGGAAGTCACAGTGTTTGTGTTGGATTTGCAGCACAGACTGCAAGCTTATAGCAGTTACGTGTCTTTTCAGAGACAGCTAGCCACTGCCATAGGTATATGCATATAGATAGATGTAAATTGTATATATAGTGCATACCTTTGCAATATGGTATGTAAAACAATATCAGTTAAGAAAGTGTCACTGAGTGTATACAAGCAAGAATCTGAAGGAGACAAGCGTGTGTATTCCATTATGGCTTTGTTGACAAGGAATTTCAGGCAAGAGTTCATTTCAAAGATAACTCAAGCATAAATATTCATGTACAGTAACAAGACTGTTTGAGAGTAGATAAGTAAACATGCACATTCAAACTTTTAGTCCATCATCCTCTGAAACTACTTAGGAAAAATTCCATAACTAGCTGTCAAGAAGTTATTCTGGCAGATATTCAGCAAGTTACTGTACTTGGAAAACTTTCTCTAGAAACTTACTTTCTTCTTCCTCATTGTTGAAGAATAAATAATCGGGATTGTCAAGACATAGTTTTAGTCTGTGGGAATGACATGTATCTACCTAGATTTTGATTATACCTTAAGTCTGACTGGTAGACTCCTCTAAGCTGGTAACATTTTATATCTGATAAGTATATAGTGTCCAGAAGAATGAATGTGCTCCTTTGTATCTTCTCCAGTTTGGTACTCCAGGTAGTCCAGAGAAACATTCAAGAGGAGACACTTGATCACCCCAGACATAGGTGGTGCATTCCTAGGAAATAGGTACTTGGCACTGAAAAGGTTCAAATGCTGTCACCTAAGATTGATTTTAGGTAAATTTTGTATTAGATGACCAGGGAATTGAATTTCAGGCTTTCTCATGTAAATATTGCTTGTTAGAGAGGCAGCCTCCTCCTTCCTCTGCTCTTTTTTGCTCAATGCCATTTTGTTCCTTGCCTGCAGAACAGTTGAGATTCAGCATGCAAGGTGAAGAGACTTTTGAAGAGAGTTTTGATTGACCTGAAGGTAAGACAGGAGTTGAACAGAGCACTTCCATCCTGTGTCTGACTGCCTTAATGAAGGCTCCATTTCATGAATGACTCCAGCTACCTGCACTTTGTGCAAGGCTGTTCTTGTGTGTCAGGCAGAAACTAAGACATCAGCTAATGCCTTACAACTAGATGTGTTTGCTCAGGTTCAGGCACCAAAATTAGACTGCCCAGACAAATCTCAGGCTGACAGGTAAATGCCTCGTGAGCTTTAAGTGGGCCAGGGATAAGCTAACTTCAAATGACTGTGTTTTCCAAGGGGATTTTTTTTTTTTTTTTTTTGTACTTATGCATCATAATTTCATCCAAATTTTATTTTAAGTGAAAGAAAGTGCCCCAAATCTCACTTCTCATTTGTCTTAAGGTATGTCCTTGTGCCTTTCCATACACCTAGTTGTTCACTTACTCACTTGGGTTTGTCTTCTCATTTCTTGCGTCAGTGTAGTCTGATTGCAAATAAATTGAGACACAATTTTTTTTCTCAGAACAACTTAATCTTAAATAAATTTAAGGTGACATTTTATTCTTAATCACGTTATAGCTCTCATAGTTCCACTTAAAATATTTTATTGAATGAATTATTTGTATTCACTTACTTCAGGGGTTATATTCTTTATTCTGAAAGAAATACTGGCAGGCTGTGGGTTCTACCACAAGCAAAGAAATGAGTGTCTGATACTGATAACCAGCCACGAACTCCTTTTTCTTTTCCAATACCATTTAATTCTCCAAAAGGGATAAGAAGACCACCTCATGCCTGCACTTTGTCTCTCTGCTCTCCACGTGCAGACAAAAGATAAGTAAAATTATTCCTACAAAAGGCTAAAATGGAAGGCTGCTAATCTTGGTGCCAGACTGACTGACACACATTCTGGCTGTGCTGAGCAAGCCCAAGGGCATGGGGCTACTTTCGGCTGGTGGCCAGGCCACAGACCCCCGGGCACACTCAGCCACCTGGGTTATAATTACTGGGCTGGTATGTGAGCACAAGACTGTCTTAAACTGACAGTGGAAGGGACAAAAACAGACAAAACCAAAAAAAACCCAGGGCTTGAACAAGTTCCCTCCAGCATTAAGAAAGAAAGATAACTGCATCATGATGGATCAGGGCTGATGCCTCTTTTACCTTTCCCCTAATGGAAAAGAAACCACACCAGTTTGAGCTGCAGCCAAGCACCGCCAGTTGCTCATCCTTCTCCAGGATTGCCTTGGGAACAAGTCTGTGGCACACCGCTCATTATTGAGCAGTGTCTCCACTAACCCTAGCCTCCTTGTCTGCTCTGGTCCAGTGGTTGCTGCAGCTGCCATGGAAACTGCAGTAAAGCCCTAAATTGTCATGCTCTGACATGGAAACTGTTTGCATTTTGGAGTCCAGCTGTCCCTATGGAGCCGCCTGCTGTCTGTTGTTCTCTGATCCTAACTACCACCATGTTTTTGATGTATGATGAGGGGAAAGTGGGAGTTAATTGCCAACTACAGGCAGAAGGGGAGAGTTCACTTAGCCAACTGATGGATAAAAGCAAACAGTGTTATGTACTGAACCTTGAATATTATATCTGGGTAGAAACACTTTCTCTAAAAATAATCTTATAGTCCTGTGCTGACTGTGAATAAAGTGTGTATTTGATCCAGATGTCTTACTGCCAGATCTGTGCCCAATTCAACTCTCCTTTCTGCAAAGGGTAAGACATAAGCTAGAGGCTTGGGACTTCAGGAATGGTCTGTTTAAGAAACTGAGAAGGATAAAGAAGTTCTTCAGAGGACACTCTTCGATCTTATCAATTAAACTGTAAAATTCTGGAAAGTTCATGTGGAAAACTGGAAATTTTGAACCAGATCTTTCATTTATTTTTGAAAAAGGCAAAAGCAAATGGCTTCAGCATATGGGATTTGCATGTGGAAATTTGAATTCAGATGTCTGTTCCTGCCTATCCAGCACCACTTGTAACCTCCTAGTGGAGGAGGAAAGAGAGAGTATCAGGGGTTCCTGGGTTAGAAGTGGGAAAATCCCCAGAGATTAATTGCATATAGCGAAAAGGCTCTATAACAATTCTCATGTGCTTTCTTAAAACCTATTAACTCTCAAGTACACATGGGGTGGCTCATGCATCATGTGCATTTTTCAGTTGCAGTAAGGAAGAGCTAGAACAGTTAATACTGTCATGCTGAAGAGAAAGACATGTCCTCTGTTGAATATCATGTAAAGCCTGACAGTGCTCCATTATCATCATCCTTTGCTGTTTACCAACACAGTGACTCCCTGTCTCAGGTTTCCGTACACAGCAAACGAGGAAATGGGAGAAAGAGGAGAGGAATGGAGACAGGGGAAAGCCAAAGGTACCCACTTTTGCTCCCATGGAGGAGACTGTAGATAGATTATGGTGCAACCGTAGCAAACCCAGGAGTCACAGATATTTCCCCCTTTATTAACCACATGTGATTGTGATGTTGTAGTCTTCAGATTTATTAATTTTCCTGTGGGAAACTTATAAACCTAATTAATACTATTTCTCCCTTCTTAGTGCAGTGCCAGAAGCATCAGTAGAGATAGTGGGAAAAAATGTGGATGGCAGTTGTTTGAATCATTTCCATAGAACAATTTGATTCCAGTTTCAGCAGGTCGGTGAGTCCCAGACAGGTACATCTGCTTTCCTGGCAGGAAAATGGCTTCTGCTCTTGCTGGTCCTTGCTCAGGGCCCTAATTCCAGAGTTGTCTTTTGAGCAGCCAGCAGGCATGCTGTGGGCTGCAGGACTGTCATACTACTGTTGGCAGCTCTGCTTGCTTTCATGCAAAGTTTGAAATTCGGGATCTTTTTTTTTTTTTTTTCCTCCTGGATTGAAATGGAAACAAATTTCTGTATGTTTTGAGCAGTGGAACTATCCTTCTCACGTCCCATCCAACTGCAATTATGCTCACTTCTCTTTTCCCTTTTTCATTCTCCTCCTCCCCCACCTTTTTTTTTAAATATATATTTTCTTCTTTTTATAGTTTTAATAATTTAGGCCTTCTCTTCAGTGAGCATGTTCCACAGGCTCTGATTTCTCCCCTCAGTAGGCAGTACTGGGAAGGATCCAATTAAGGTCCTTTTAAGTCCCCCTAGGAGCACTCCTTGCCTTCAGTGATTATGATTGCCTCTGTAAATTTACCCATTTAATACAGTCCTAGGTTTGATGATACGAACTTTGTTCCCAAGGTTTTAAAGATTTTTCAGTCTTTCTTTTTGTAGTAACTAATGTGATTGTAAGAAATATTCCAGTGTCTTAGAAGTGCCTGTTAAGGTAGTTTCTTCGCCCTTTGAAAGTGAAGCAGTTAATCCCACCAGTAACAGAAGGTTAAAAGGTATATTGAAGTCTATAAAGCAACATGAGGCCTGTGCGCAATTAATTACTTCTAATTTCCAGTTCTTGTCCATATAACTTTCTTTTCTGTTCACAATAACCTTGCATACGTGTATCTTAGTGAAACATGGAACTTCCATGGAAACTACCTGCAAAATATAGTGAATATTCTATGAGGAAGTAGTTAGGAAAGAGTTTAGAATATTTGGAAATTATAATACTCAGCACCATTAATACAAATGAAACAATCTGGCTCAGAAACATCCTTAGAAAATATTCTGTAGTCGATCAGATTTAATTAAATACATGGGGAGCAGAAACTATGGATATAACTGAATTTCTTGTTATTCGGGAGACAGAAAATACATTCTCATCTTTCCCATGAAGAGCACCTCTAACAGGGTAGCAGTCCAAAAATTGCCAGGGCATCAAGGACTCCAAACAGCATGGTGTTCAGATAGTAAGAGTTGATTTAGATGATGATTACTGCTGGGTCTTATTTCTAATCAGGATGCTAGGGGAGTGGAGAGTTTCTTTGCTAGAGGGAACTGTCGCTGATGAAGGAGGTTCAACGGACACTGATGTAAAAGCTTCAGATGACTCGAGATCGAGGTGGTGTTAGCTGTCGTGCTACAATCACTCAACTTCCAACAGCACAATGTCTTTGACAAGGCTTGAGTTTTTATGGTGGATGTGCCCATGCCAATAGGAATTAGAAATGCGGGGTAAACCTTTTATTCTGCTATCTCCATATTATGAATTTGTATTTCTAATATTCAAGAAAAGTACATAGTAGCAGTAACTATGCAAATAAAATGTGGGTGTTGAACAGTGAACCCAATACTAAAAGGTTACTATTGTAATAACATCTAATTCAGGTTTATCTGTATTAAAATGCGAAATAGAAACATCTCACTTTTTGCAAACTTGAGAGGTTTTTTCCTGACAAAAATAACATGGCTATTGATTTGCTAATTGGGCAGAGAATCTCCATCAAAAACCTATTACTTTAAACACTGTAGCTTTGTCCTGTTCATATACTTACATACGCTTCGGGTTTTCTTGATCCCTCGCTCTTTAAATTTTGAATATTTCTTATGAGAATTGATTATTTTTTTTTAGCATAAGTGACTGATAAGTAGTTAGCATATGAATCTACTTAACTCAAGAATTAAATTGCATTTACGTTAAAGTAATTTAGGTTTTGGTTTTGACAATTTTTCTGTTGTCATTTGTTGACTGATTAGAAAGCCAAGATATAAATGAACTCTGGCTCGCATACAACTAATATCAGTGTTGTTTAGCCACTGATGTGGAAATTAAACACCATGCTCAAAACTTGCACCAGGGGAGCAAAGATGCAGCTGAGCCTGAAATGGACAGGAGGACTCAGAAATAGGTGTCTGGGCTAGCAGAATAGAGGCAGAAGACAAAAAAGGAAGAATGAATGAGAGAAGATTCTTTTCTTATACAGACTGCATCTTTAGACTCTAAATATTCTCTGTATGGCATTTTGAGTTAAAGCTATCCTAAGATTTTTGGAAACCCTTGGTGCTGAGGATGCAAACAGACAATACTGTATATATTGAAAAACTGAATTCTGTCCACAAGTCAGGATTCAGTGCCCAAGTGGTGATGGTACTCCCTGTGCTTGAATCATCAGTCTCAAATATTGGATTTCACAACTGCAAGTACCAGTAATTGTTCCCAACGCCGCCTTTCAAACAAGGTTTTGTGTAGGCAGTATGTAAGATGGCAGAATTGCAAGTAAAGGAAGATACATTTTCCATCCTCTTGTTCCTCTTTGAAAAGAAATATAGAGGTTGTGCTTTGTTAGAAAGAACCTTCCCAGAGGAGGGCATGTGAAAATCCCTTTTGCTGTGAGAACCTGAAATGTCATGGGCAGAGATACAGATTGGTTTTGAGAATGGGCTTGCAAATATAGACTGTTAAATGATATAAGGTATTTACTATAAAATTTTCTTTAAGTTTCTGCATACTCAAAACTAGACGCCACTGTTGGTGGTGAGGTGCTCGCAGACAGCTGTATCTTCTTCTGTCTCAAACTGGAGAAGCCCTCTACAAGACTAAAATGATATGAGAAGGGAGAAATATTAAGGTGTTGGGCTTCTGTAAGATAGCCACAAAATGAGGCCAGTGGTGAAAGTTGCAATGTGCAGGTACCTGTGATCTGTTGCTCTTCAGGGGAAAAAGAGCTTTGGCTGCTGACTAGTAGACAGGAGTGAAGAGGTGCTGTCTAGTACAACAGTGCAAGGTGAAGTGTGTTAAAGCAGTTCAGGTGCAAAGGTAATATCCTCTCACTGTCAGACTAAAGAACACTGCTGTATTTAAATCACTTGGGAGGCTCAGCACAGATAGTTCAACACCACCTAACTTTTGTATCCATGCCAACAACAACATTCTTCTATGAAACAGGATCTTGTCCTCTCCCTGTCCTGGCCCTGACCTGTAGTTTCTGTTCATGAGAAACAACGTTCAAGGTGTGATGACAGTGGAGTTGAAATCTCGTCTCCATCACAGTAAGGATTTTCATTTGAGCTGCAGGGAAAAGTATCTTGGTGTGTGAGTTTCTGTGGTGATCTTTACATTAGAGGGGAGATTTAGATTAGGTATGAGGAAGAAGTTCTTTCCTGTGAGGGTGGTGAGGCACTGGAACAGGTTGCCCAGGGAAGTTGTTGATGCCCCATCCCTGGAAGTGTTCAAGGCCAGGCTGGATGGGGCTTGGAGCAACCTGCTCTGGGGAGAGGTGTCCCTGCCCATGGCAGGGGGGTTGGAGCTTGATGATCTTTAAGGTCCTTTCCAACTCTGACCATTCTATGATTCTATGATTCTATGATTAACACCTATAGAATGGTTTGGATAGAAATTCACTATTTTTTAATGGAAAAAAAATAAATTTGTGGCTGAAGGTTATGAGAGATCACCCTTCTTAGAGATCTGGCTGGTTCATGAGCCAGAGGTTGAGACAAACCCACTGGTTCTCAGCACCACTCTGGAACTTCGCTACACAGACTTTGCAAATTGTAACTGGGATGCATGGACAGGGGGAAAAAGTAAAGGAAGCAAATTATTTCAAAAATTCAATTCTATTTGCTCAAGAACCTGTGCAACACAGAAAAACTGAGGCAAAGGCTGTAATCCCTCTGTCTGGAATATGTGTCTAGAATACTACTCTAAGGGGGTGTCTAAGGGTAAGGATAACTTTACCCAGATACCTATGTGGGAACATAATCCTGTTGCAGGCGAAGTAAGAATGAGCATGATTTTATGTTGTATAAGCCTGTATTTTGAACTGACCAGGAGACAATGTGTCAGTTACTGTTCTGACCAGATAAACCATGGTGTTGCAGTTCAGAAACCTCAGCTTATGTTCAGTATAGTTGAACCTTCTCATCTGTCCTTGCATGTCAGGTTCTTCTCTAACAAGCAGCTAAGAGCTGTCACCAGCTCTGGGATGGCCAATTTCTCCTGTTCAGAAACCGAGCTGAAATGCCATAAAATCTGTCACTGGGGTCTTCCCAGGCTCTGTTCCAGGTAAAAGCTTTTATGTCTTATTCTATCACATTATAGTAGGAAAATCAGGTTATATTTTTCTCTTGTGGAGATGAAGACAATGACAGTTCAGTTTTTTTGACTACCAGCCAGATGGCTCAAACAACACATAAAACACGAGAATATAAAAAGCTGTCCCTCTCCTAAGGTCAGTTTTAATATTAGAAAAGTAAGAAAGCTTTTTGCATTATTCACGTTGGGTTTTTTTGCTCCAAACTATCAGTTGCAGACTATTTAGTACTATTTTCTTGAACTTGTCTCAGTAGAGATGGGAACAATTGTCTTCACTATCAGATTTAGTGTATTACATCCATGCTACATTATAAATCCCACACGTGTTATACAGTCAGCAGATACCCGTTGTGGATCCCTACTCATTGTATAGGGGGTATTTTGGACCTTTCAACCAGAGGGTCTGAAGATTATAGCTAAAGGAAACTTAAGACTACTAGAAGTAATTTCTATTCAGTATTTCCCTATCCTCTCTATCATATATGTCTGCAATAGCTGTGAGAGAAAGAAGGACAGTACTGGTACAAGAGCACGTTAAGTCAATATAACACTTCTAGATGGAAAGGTCCATGGTCAGGATTGCTTAGTGATTTTAGATCCCAAAACGAGCATGTTATGCAACGGTATTTTCTGAGACTGAAGAGGAGCTTAGGCTGTTGTGCTGTACATCCTCGTCTGTTTTTCTCACAGAAACAGACACAGGACTAATTCACTGCTGCTTAATCCTTGGAGACTCTGTGATACTTTATTCATCAGAGTCAGTTTATATAACAATTTGCAGTTTTAGTTAAGTAGCTGGTGAATGACTGTGTGTTTTAGCTAAGGCAAGATTATAGACTATTAGACCCAGATTTTGTCCTTGGCAGAGTTAAGAACAGACTAGGAAACAAGGAAAGATTTGAATTACTGGCATGTGATAGAAAGTACCTGAGGTGCATTTGAACACTGCTTTCCTTAGAACTTCTGAACCCTAAGTACTCCTTTCTGAAGGGAATGAAAGAGCTTGAGAAGGGAATAAAAGGTGTATTTTACTTTTAAGTTGGACAATTAGACTTTGCTTTTGGCTTAAGCAAAAGAGCTTTTGCTGTATGGTATTACTGCAGGATGCTTTTTGCCATGATTCTACTTTTAGAGCTCTCAGACTGTGTCTGAGGAAGAAATCACGGGGGAAAAAATTATTTTCCTCCTTTTTCTTTCTCTTTTTTTAATTTTTTTTTATTTTTATTTTCTTCTTTTGCCCACTAAAAGCTTCGTCTGTCATTTGAAGTATAGATGATGACAGAAATTAAATTGTAAATTGTTCTTGGCCGGGCTGCAACATAGCAATCACTGTTTCTAGCTCCAGATATGGTTGGGGTTTTGAATTGAATCCTTCTAGAAAAAAAGCAATATTGAAATTAGGTGCTATACAAATAGTATATGAGTAATGCCTAGTCCTCAGCTGTGGGGATTTTCTACAACTTCCACATACCACAGGGGAAAAATAGTCCACAGAGTTGCACAAAGGAAATGAGAGATGGGAAGCAACATCCATTTAAGAAATGCAATGGTAAAGAAAATATTTAAGCTTGCTTGATCTAAAGCAATAATTGGACTGTGCAACACAATTAAAACAAACAAACAAAAAAACCTGCGATGAGGTCCTTTTCTTCCACAAGTGAGGATTTGTGGTGAAAGAGAGTCCAAGAGATTTCTCTTTGCATCCTCTTATAACACAATAACATGGAAATTTTCACTGAAACTGACAGGCATTACATTTAAAAGGAACTACTTTAAACCAGTGCATAATTAAACCATAAAACTTACTATCACTACAGATACATTTTTACACATCTGTGAATATTGTTATCTATATAAAATATTTTTGAAAAAGTCTCTCTCTTTTTTCAAAAGGAAGATAAGCCCTCCTGTTTCAGGGAACAATTCAAATTCTAATGAATGGGACTTAGAAGATCTCCTCCTCTACTAGTTATGTCAGATGACTTTATTCCTGGGTTTCTGCATTTACTGCTGTTTCTGATATGGTGATTTTAGTGCAATTTTGATGGGAACTCCACTCTTCTAATGGTCACACTTCATTCTCACAATGCAAGAAATGTCTAGGCAGAGCATGGTATGTTAATCTGTGGAGTCTTAACCAGTTCTGAATATTTGATGGGACAAGGGATCGATATGAACTTGGAATCTTATACTGAAGACCTCAAAACTGTGTTGAATGGGAAAGTAGTACAATAATTATTGTATGGCATTTATTATTTGCAATTTTCTAGCCTATTTCTCTGGGCAGAAATAAACCAAAACCAAACCCTAATCAAAACCCCATGCAGAGACGAGAAGCACTCACTCTTCCACTGCATTCAACAGACTAGCTAAAAAATAAATTAATTAGTGATGAACCACATCATTTGGTCTAGAGTGCCCAGTGAAATGACATAGAGAAATAGCAGCTGTGATGTGGAAGCAAAAAAAATACGGTTACAGTACAGTGATAACAGGTTTGCTGCTACTGAACCTGTATTATTCTTTTAGGGTGAACATACAGTGAAAGAATTTGAGATGTTTTCCAGCCATAGTATATACCCTAAGAAATCAAAGTGGCATGCAGGGAGCACTGAAAGCTCCATTGTCTAGTAGCTGCAGCTATTTCAGCCGTATGACTGTGGCTGAGACCAGATAAAAAGCTTCTCATATTGTTTTCACCTTTGTCGCTTCACAAAGGGGATGGACAATTGATTCACAAACTGATTTAGAGATTCACAATCTGATCTAGTAATTGTAGCCTATTTTAGCAGAGAATGATCCTCACACCTTCACACGCATTTTTAAAAGCCAGGCAATAGTTCTTATACTACTGTATCTCAGAGTAACTGTTTCAATACCATTTCAGTAAGCAAAACAACAACCCATGTGTCTTCACAGGACAAGTTTCACAGAATCATAGAACGATTAGAGTTGGAAGGGATCTCAAAGATCATCGAGTTCCAACCCCCCTGCCACAGGAAGGGACACCTCCCAATGGAGCGAGGTGTTCAAAGCGCCATCCAGCCTGGCCTTAAACAATTCCAGGGATGGGGCACCCACAGCTTCTTCAGGTGTAAGATTAAGGGCATTGAGAAGGTACTCAGGTAGTATGATGATACTTAAGTAGATGAAGATAACCTGTTAACGGCCAGTAAATCAGCAATGGAGCTGGGAATAACTATTCAGAATGTAATTATCAGAGCTGGAATTTAGCCAGCACATTAAGTGTGTTAATGCTCTTTCATGAAAGTACAGTGAGATTTCTGATGGTCTGAAGCAGTTCATGTTTCTAATGATAATGTATATGGTATTCAGAAGTTTACTTGTAGGTCAATAGTTGTACCAGTTCTTTCTTGAAACCTATATCCCCTTCTTATCTCCTTGACATTACAAGATGGTACAGTGAAGCCTTGGAGGAAAGGTATGTGATGTATAACCTATTTCTCAATTCTTTAGTAAAGTACAATCCTTCTCAAATTTCAGTAAGTGTTTAGGTTTGCCCTGGAGATTTACTGAAGAAATGTGTTAATATAACTTGTGTAGGTGTTTAAAAAAAGGTTCCAAAAACAATCAGATGTTTTCATTTATCTGCGGACTGACACTTTTTTAAAGACGATAAAACTGCATTAGTTACAGTTAGGAAGTTTGGCATGTGTGAGTTTCCACTTACCCAGGGAGTCTTTCCAGTTGTGAACAAAAGACCATGTTCAGCACATTAATATTGATAGGTTCTCTACCTGTATTTGAACAGGCATTGCTCCATTTTTTATTTCCTACTCCATTCACTCACATTCCCTTCATACTCTTGCATCTGTTTCTGCTTCTCCTGTGCTCTCTCCATATAGTAAAGAACAAAATTGTAGCAAGTCATGATTGGCTTGCACCTACAATGGAGCTTCTCTCCCCCTTATGCTTACTTTTTTGTGAGACAGAAATTTGTTGGTGCCTTCAAATATAGTGTGATTTCCTATGATACATAAACATCAGTACAGCTTAACTCAGAGCTGTCTTCTCTAATTTCTTGACCAAACACTTGGGAAAGGAAATGAGTAAACAAATTGATATAGAACATCTACAATTCCACCTGTGGGCCTCAGCTTCATCAGGTTTCTTAAGGTTCATGACCTGAGGAGCTTCAGGTCCCCGGGAGCCAGACACAACAGATTTGCAGTGATTGATTATCTCAGACACCTGGAGATGAGTTGTGCTACTCCTTGTAGCCTGTGTGTCTTGAAGAAACCTCATGTATCAGGGAGCATGCTATAAGTATTTTGACATGCAGTAGCATTTGTGGTTTTTTCCTGGGCCCTGCTCATGAGAAACAGCATGTAAGCGCTGTGTTACCAGTTAAGTGGATTTGATCTTTCTCCCGTTGGAATGGGTGCATGTGCAGAGGCTTGGCTTTGTTTTCATGTCTGAAGCTATAAAAACTAGCTTACCATTTACATTTTTTAAATATTTTGGGTTTTTTTTTCTTATTATTACTTGCATCACTTCCTCAACTTTTTCTTCTTGATTGTGTTCTGCTCCATAGTGAAGAAGGGTTCTTCTTGCCTTCATCTGCACCTGCAACCTGTTCTCTCAGATACCCTTTCAAGTAGGCTTAAACATTTTCATCTTCAAAAAACTCTGTTCTCTGAATGTCTGCATGGCACTTTTGTTCTGCAAGACTCACTGTTTCAGAATCTGGGTACTGTAATACACAGCATCATGTAAGTGTTAGAACAAGAAATATGTTTTATGAGTCTGGATTTGAATGAAAATTGGAATTCAGGGGTACCGTTGTATTCAATGGAAAATGACACCGGCAGACACTGGATTATATTTGATAAGGGAAACATGAAAAAAAAAAAAGAAAAAAAAAAACCAAACAAAATTAAAGAGCCATATGATGTAGTTATTGATTGGATGACATTTACCTTTGAAACTTATTATGTCTTAGATTAAAGAACTAGCCCTTCCTAAGAGAAAAAAAAAATCAGTGCGTGTGCATTGAAGTCTATGAACTTCAGCATGTTTCACCAGCTGTCCCTTGAACTATTTATTTCAGATGAGATGGCAGTGGTAAAGGTCAAAGTAATTTGATAATGAATCTCAGTGATTTAAATCTTTGGTTTGATATAGAGGAGCGAAGAAAAAACAAACATAAATCCTTTCTTATTCTCCTCTGCTCAAAGCAGAACTGCATCTTGAAAGTCTAGGATGGTTTATGTGCTAGTTCCCTATCTTATTTGCTACTCAGCTGGGTACAAAACCTTTTTCTTTGACGCAGTGAAATGTAGAAATAAGCCTGACAACAGGCACTGCACATCTGCAGAGTTAATGGTCATCTCACGTTGAGCTGCTTCCAACATTCTCCCCACAGCACCTTTCCCTTCTCTGTTATATGCCAGTAGCTTGGGGTCTTTCAACATTTTCTGTTCTAAACCTTTTTTGGTCCTCAGCTGGAAGTTGGCCTTGTGAAATCTTCACCTGTGAGGAGAGGGGGCGGGGTCTAGATGTAAACTGTCTGGACTAATTCCAAATTACAGGATGTGATGTATACCTAAATAAATATTATTATTTTCTTTTATCTTAAACTCTACGAACCAATATGAAAAGGTAACTGCTTTTTAGATTATTTTTTCTTGCTAATGAGAAAATTTATATTTCTGCAGTAGTTTGTATGTGCCAGCTGAATAGTACGCCACCTTATAACGAAAGAGATACTGCTTAGTGTATGTAGGGCTTGTTTGCTGGCTACAAAAGGGAACCATCTACATCCCTCACACACCCCCTCCTCCTGAAATGACCTCAGGCTTTAAAAGAACACCTAGAACTCACATTAAAATGTTGTAGTGTAAAAAATCTGAGTGACGCAGCGAAATGTGGAAATAAATGGTGACTAATATGCAAGAACGAGTACTTAAATATTGCCTCTGTGCTATAGCATCCCTTTACTCCTGCTGCAAAGTAGAAAGTGATGAGTGATTGCTGATGGCAGTGATGTTGTCGTGCTTCAGTTAATCTAATTTCTTGCCCTTTTTCTACTTTTAGAACTTAGTAAACTGAAGTCCCACCAGGGAATTTGTGTTCTGAAGCTTGCAAGCTCCAATGTGTTGATCATATTCCTTATGTGGAATAATGAGAGCTTTTTACCTCCCATTTTCCATTATTTCAACTTCTTTTTCTGTAGTCTTCCTCATTTTATCATTAAAAAAAAAAAAAAAAATAAAAAAAAAGTGGAGGGCCATGAACTTAAATTCATTGAGAAACCACTCTTGTTAAATTTTCATGAATGCTTACATATCTTCAAAAGTTTTGTTTGCATTCAGTTCTAATCCTCCCCCAGGCTAAATTGGAGAGCTTAGGTCTAAACTGGACTGTTCTGGAATGGTAGTTTTTCACCATCTAGGCTTTCCAGGTTTATTGAATATTGAAAATATTCTAAACTTAGAACTAATAAAATGTTTTATTAAATGTCCATTTCGAATTCTGCCAGCCTGGCAGCACAATTCACTATGATGCAAATGCAACTGCTAATTGTCTTCCACATTCCTGTTAGAATAGGTGCTATAGAATCAGATTTAATTGCTGAATGTAATTGACAGCTCTTTCCTGAAGTCAACGAGAGAATTAATTGTCTGTCACTTGTTACTTCTTGCTGCTTTCTCATATTCTCAGGATTGCAAACAGATAAAAGAAACTGTTCTATTTTGCCTGTGCTTTTCTTTTCTGATTTAGGTCCTGTCTAACTTCTTGTTGCTGCTTCTGGTCCCAGAGATATTGAATGTTCTTGGGATGATAAACACATTTCTCCAATCTATATTTCTCTTGAGTGAGTGATCTTTTGCTGTATGGATGTAAAGTCTGTTAAGTATCTGTGGGGGGAAAGTAGCTACATTTTTCTCTTGAAAGCAATTCATTGGCTCGCCCCTAAGAAGCAGGCCAGGAACAATACTCAGAAGGAGCACAAGTGCATCAGACTTGATGTAGTGCTAAACGGTAGCTGTTAGCAGTGAATACAGAGAGACACTTCTTTGGTATTTCCTCCTAGTAGAAGACTTTTGAAATGGAAGTTTTATCTGCATCATTATGTTTAACGGTTTTGGGTGGATTTATTTAATTTTTTATATTTAACATTTCATCAATTGATTCTTAACCCCACTTAATATTTCTACCTCGGTAAGATCTTATGTCTGCTGTTTAATCTGTCTGCATTTGTGCCTTTCACTAGAGAACTAAAAAACGTGGCTATAGAAACAATAGTTAGTTATTAGTCTCAAAATCATGTCAGTAAGCAAACACAGGCTGTTTAGTATTCCAAGACTTGATGAACCCAGTGAACAGTGTTGCTCTTTATAAATTTATTGCAATCTCATCTTTTCTTTTTGATCAGTGTGCTATTTCAGGTAACATTTAAGAATACCTTACACTTACCACATCTAAACAGGCCAAGTTTCTTCTGCATTCCCAGAAGAGTGACCATGTAGTGGTTACTCAAAGTGCCTTCATAGACCATTTTATGGTAACGGACGTTAATTATAGTTCACTATTTGCCTGAGTGGGAAGATTTGCACTTATTAGTAATTCATTATAAACACATTACAATCTACTCTCTTGATGTCATTAAAGGTAAACCAGGTAGGACTCTCCCTTGTACATTACTCTTTTTTGGTATTCTTCCCACTAGCTACGTTTTTGTTAAGCCAAAAATAAACTTAGTATGGGATGGGAAAACATATTTAAATGGAGGTGTCGATTCAACTGCTTTACACAAGATACCTGAAATACTAATAATACCCACCTGTGTGGACTGTGTCATTGGGTGTGGCTAGAAAAGTTTCATTGACTTCAGAGCAGTGATACAGCGAATGCTGCTGTTAAGTGCTCTCAATGGGAGCAAGTCCTGAGAGAGGAGGTAAAACTTGAGGAAACACCTGAGAACATCCCCAGAGTGTTTGTGCTGAGCAGAGGGATACAGGAGGATGCTGCAGCAAAGGAGGTATGAGTGTATGGGGTAAAAGTAGTTGCTTGTCTTATTTTAAGAGACTATTTCATGATACAGCTCTGCTCCAGGTTTTTTGAATGAGCATCACTTTTATGAAATTCATTATTTAGTTTCTTGTATGGCCAGTAAAGATGCTGTGTGTGTGTGTGTGTCTTTTCAGTTCTGGAGTAGGGTGAGTTGCAGGGAGAGAAAGAGTATGAAAGTGTGGGCCTGAATGCCCTCTTGTGATAATGCAAAGTGGGTATAAATAATATTAAACTCAGATGAGGTCACATTTAATATACAGCTGTAAAGTGAGGTCTTGTGTCTCTCGTCTTTCTTTCTGTTGAAATCAAGTAATTAAAAACTAGAGTGCAAAGACATAAAAGCTTTTCGTACAAAATGTTGATTGGCATAAATAATTCAGTTTTTATAGATTAGTATTATGTACACATATTAACCAAGTTGAAAACACAACAAATGTTGTAAAATTGCTAACAGCAGTTACAGCTTCTTTCTCAGCTCTAGATGTATCTATTTATAGAATCACAGAATGGTCAGAGTTGGAAGGGACCTTAAAGAGTACTGAGTTCCAAGCCCACTGCCACGGGCAGAGACACCTCCCACTAGACCAGGTTGCTCAAAGCCCCATCCAGCCTGGCCTTGAACACTTCCAGGGATAGGGAATCCACAACCTTCTCTGGTTGTCTCACCACCCTCACAGTAAAGAACATCTTCCTAATATCTAATCTAAATCTCCCCTCTTCTAATTTAAAACCTTTACCCCTCGTCCTGTCACTAGACTTCCTGACAAACAGTCCCTCCCCAGCTCTCCTGTAGACTCCCTTCAGATACTGGAAGGCTGCTCTCAGGTCTCCCCAGAGCCTTCTCTTCTCCAGGCTGAACAGTCCCAACTTTCTGTCTGTCCTCAGAAGAGAAGTTCTCCATCCCTCTGATCATCTTTGTGGCCCTCTGCTGAATCCATTCCAACAGGTCCATGTCCTTTCTATGCTGAGGACTGCAGAGCTGGACATAGTACTCCAGGTTGGGTCAATGATGTGTGGTTTGATTTATTGTCTATTATTTGACTTTGAAATCAAACCTACCTTACTAGTTTCTTTCAACTATGATCTGTGGCAATTCTTGTACTTCTATGAGGGAAGGAACAGTAATTTTCATTGATACATTTTTTTGAGCCAAAATTGTAAGTTAATCGTAAAATTGTAACTTATTTTTATGTCATATACTATACCCAGGAACTACTAGGTGAAAGAAACCGAGAGAGGAAGCAGGAGAGGTAAGCAGTTTAGACAGGCTAAAGGTTCTTTAACTTCAGTGTTAAAAATGTAATTTTGAATACTTTTTTTTTTATACCATGAGAAATAAATGTTGTAGGCAAAAATGAGACCAAGTTAATTATTGATCTATGAACTTAAGGTAAATGAGGAACACTAAGTAGGATGTATATAGCAACCGACATCCAAGAAAAGATTTATTCATGTTGGAGGCTCACTTATGGCAAAACAATTACTATCTTTGACAAATTTAAAGAACTGTCCACTGGTCTCAGTTAGAAGCAGAAGTATGAAAATAAAGAGCTGAAGGAAAGCAAAGATGGCCTTTGGAAAAAAAAATAAAAATATGAAAAGAGCTCCCCCCAGGTTCTCTTTTTACTTTACCTAGAAATTCAGTTTAATCCTTTGGAAAAGACCCAGGTCTGTAGGCTGGGAATTGCTGGGAAAGGTAGATATGAATTTTTCTCCAGTGTTAAATTGATAGATGTGTTCTGATTGCCGACAAATACTTGTGAGAATAATACATATTCCATTTGGGAAGGGAGAAAAGCCAGAAGGAAGGGAGAATTATATAAAATTCCCAGAACTGAAAGGTTTATAGCACTTTGTTTTTTCTCCAGACTTCAATATGGCTTGCTCATATTTTATAAGGTGTGGTGGTCTAAAGGGTCTAATAAAAATAAATTTGTGTAATTTAAAAATTATATACAGCTGAAAGATCAACTGTCAAGAGGACAGAAATATAAATCCTGAGGAAGGAATCTGGAAAAGGCAGAAAATCAAAATGAACCATGAGTCAGCATGACTGAAAAATAAAACCCACCAAAAATCCAGCGTAGTTTTTGGTATGGGTAAATGCAGAAGAAAGGATTGCGAGGTTTTTGGGGGTTGGTGGTTTGTTTTTTGGTTGTTTTTTTTTTTTTTTTTNTTTTTTTTTTTTTGTTGGTTTTGTTTTGTCTGTTTTCCTCCTGTTTTGAGAGACTGAAATCTCAGCATTTTCATTAATATGTATTTTAATTTAAAAATAATAGTTTAGTTTTACCTGTCTGCAAACATGGTATCTAGCTAAATGTGTTGTTTAGACCTTGTTTCCAGACAGAACTGTGCAATTCAAAGGATGCAGCTCATAGAATGGCATTCAAGTTACCTCATTGTAACAAGAACTGTTTCTCCATAACTAATGGAAAAAAGTCCTTTCTAAGGTATTCATATTTTCTCTTCCCTTCTTCTTTTCCCTTGTTCATGTACATATTAGTTTGGCATTCACAGTCATGTTATGTGTAGGGCAGCTGTATGTCTGAACAGTGGAATAGATTTATTTATTGGGCATAAACTCTATCCTATTGCTATGAGCTAGAATGAGACATTAAATTTTAAGCAGGTCATAGAGAGTCAGTATAATAGCTAGTGTACCCACTAAGTTGGATTCTTATATCAGCTGAAATACATTTTTGTGGCCTTCGCGATTGTTCAATTGAACAAAATTTCTACAAAAAGCAGATGGAAAAGTTTCAATAGTTCTACAATTGGTATTATGGTTTGTTTTCTTCAGACCTCCTGAAAAAGGAGTGATGATAGAGGGACTATCTGGATTTGAACCATTGGGTCAGGCTGAGTTTCAGTGTGCTGTTGATGAAGGGTAGAGAGGGGAGTGTTTGTGTGCTTCCAGGAACATTAACATGTGAATCTCAAATGTTTTGAGAGTTCATTTGAGCTTTTATATTCTGATCTCTTTGATCCAGAAATCTGACTCAAAATTCTCAGAATGTTTTCTCTTGAGACTTCGGTGATCTTCAGAGGCTATGAAAGTAGCTGTACTTTCTGTATTTTGATGATTTAGGAGCTCTGAAGAAGGCAGAAGTGCATTGTTGGGGTGGGGGAAAGCACAGGGTAGCAGTAGTAGTACCATTCCCTTCAGTGAATTCCAAAATATTCTGCAGTTAAACTTTCGGGAAACTGGGGAAAATTCTGGTTCTCATTTTAGTAAATAATTGCATTCCATCTTTCTTAGGCTTAGCAAATCAGAACTGACATGGAAATCAGTCCAATATATTGTTTCTAAGGTGTCTAGTGTATTGTAAAGGTATAATTTGAAGAATATTTCCTTTTATGTATGATATTATTGAGCATCACTCTTGTCGTGGCTGTTATTAAAGTTTCTAGCCTTGAATCAGCCAGGGCCTTATATATAAAATACAGAGATGACAACTTTGACCTGAGACTAGATGTTAGGAGCAACGTGACTGAAAGATGGGGCTTGAATCACAGTCTAGCTGGCTGTTGGAGACCATCTATTGAAAGGAGAAATACATGGGTAAACATTGTTGCTGGGAATCCAGTGGTAAGTGATTTTCCAGCTGGCTATGTGCATATGGAGGGGAACTTTCAGTGTGACTCTGAATGTTTTAAGATTTCAGAAGCCTTTCACAGATCCTCCAGCTTCAGCTGTTGCTACGTGGCCTCTATCTCCCCTTTAATTCTACTTTTCTCAAAGGAACAATGCCATTTCTATACAAACATTAAAAAAACAAACACACAAGCACAAAACCACCCAAACTTCAAGGACCAGTGATCTTTGCTGCTTAGGGTAGCTGGTGGAGAAGCAATGAGCAAGGAAAAGAAGAGTTTCCTTTTGAAAAGTCAACTTCTTTGTTTGCCTTCTCTTCTCACAGAACTTAATTTGCGTACACCCAAATCAAACAATCGTAATCCTATATTTAGAGTAATGTCTGCTTCCAAACTTCAGGTAGTTGGTTTCTATTTTATGTTTCTTATTCTGTTGAGAGCCTGGCTAACTGCTTTAGGTATTCTTTGTGTTACTAATGAGATAATTTATAGTTTAATTAAACAGAGCTGCTACAAAATATTACAATGGAGGCCAAGAGCATTTATCTCTTGCCTCTTGTCTCCTTGAATTTTCAACTGCATGGCACTCTGAAAAGTGGCTGTTGCTGTCCAAATCCCACAGTGTGTCCAAGTAATGCTCTTCCTTTCATGAGGCTATAATGCCATTTTAGCCTTTCTGTACTTGATGACTCTTGCTGTTTACCTGAAATACACAACTAGGTATGCAGTGGAAACAGTGCAGCTGCTGTTCAAGCACAGTCTTAAAAAAACAAGATTACAGGACAGGATAGGGTTTTTTTTTTATTTTTTTATCTTATTTTCTCTTGTAAATATTGTGCACATTAATGGTGAAAAGAGAATCTCATCCTTTACTTGACCCTTCAGGCAAAATAAGGTTACTCTGGCAAGAATTTTTTTTTTTTATTACTGTCAAACCATTGCATCATTTCTAGATATAATATACAGGAACCTAATTTTAGATGCACTTCACTGCTGAGATCACTTAATTAAAAGTAAAATAAAAACTTTGGCCACTTTATGACCTTTGAGCAGGGGAAAAAAACAACAACTTGGCAGCCACATCTTTACACCTCGAAAAGAGAAGATTTAAAATGGAAAACATGAGAAAGTGTAAAACTGCTAAAGATTAAAACTCTAAAATTTGGTGCGTGAGTTTGTAGCAGGGAAATGGGGAATAGCAATAATGGCACGGGAGAGAATGATTTAATTTTGAAGCTGCCAGATTTCCCCCATGAATTGCTCCATTTTTAGTAAATTGCTAATTTTTATATCCAGTCACATTGTTGTTTGATTCAATGTATGACGTTAAAGCACTTCCACTGTGCACAAGTATTTTGTTTTAAAGCTTAAAATTCTCCAACCATGCACTTTATTAGTCATTCCGATTATTTCTACATAATTTACCATGCATACCATTGTGCATTTGTGGATGACTCTGTCAAGTTGTATGTTCACCATTGTAAATATTTTTGTGATTAAAGATGTAATTTTCTAAATTTACTTTAGTATCTGAACATTTAAAAGTCCAGATTCTTGCCTTAGAAACACATTTATTTTAAAAAATATTTTACAATTTAGAAGGAAATTTTAAAGTGGGACAACGAAATAGACTCTGCAATTTCTTAGCTCCCTTAAGAGTCTGTTCAATTCTAAATTAATGGGCATGTATCTCAAGGTAATGGTGTCCAGTGACAACGTTTCCCTCTAACCATCCTATAGGTGTGTGTCCTCTAAAAATAATGATTTTTTTCCTCATTACTTGCTACATAAAAATAGTAAATTTTATAACTGTAGCATCCTGCGGTGGAGATCAGCAGAGAGTAGGTGAAATGAAAACAAAGGAAGAATTATGTACAGTGACTTGGTTCTTGCTATTGTTTTGCCAGAAAAAGTGCACAGATGCCGTATTTAGCAGCTTTTATCTTCTTAATTTGAAAGTAGAATGTCCTAAAAATGGCCCCTTTCGCTCATGTTTGTTTTTAACAGAACACACTTTATTGAAGAATCTATTGTTTTCAGAGTTACAGCCTTTGGTAGCTTTAGTTAACGTGATAATCTTGTGTAGCAGGCACAGGTGAAATCAGAAAGAACAGCCATTTTAGCAAAGTTAGACTTGAGGTACTCTCAATAATAGTGCTGAATCCTTCAGTAGGATGATCAAATGCTAAATTCAAAAGATGAAGTGTGTGATGATAATGGCTTATTTGACATTCTCAGATGCTTCAGAAGTAGAGACACAAAAAGCTTAATTGGCATATTGGGCACTTGTTCTTGTCTCTGCCTATTAAAACCAGAATGCATACCATATCTAATTGTTAGACTTCTGCTTCTAAATGGAAGGCAGAATTTTTTGGTTGAAAGCTAGGCATACTTAAACCAGATTGCTGACACATTTGGTCCACCTGCAATAGAAGGAAGTGGTTCTTAATGTTTAAAGGGAAATTAATCAATTCTAGAGGATGAAGTTGAGGCCATACCCTCAGCAAAAGAAATCCGTTCCTTCTAGCTAGGAATATGGAGCTTTGCAGTAGACTATCCAGCCTCATTCATACAGTTATGATTTCTCAGCTCATGCTTACTCTTCACAGAACGTCTATGCTGTCAGCAGGTGGTAGTCTGGCAATAAGCACAATAAGTACGCTGTATACTGTCCTTCACTTTGCATTCCTCCACTTTTATTCAGCTACTGTGCAACTAAAGGCAGTTTCTATTATTTACCCACCTTCCCCTTCTGATTAGTCCTCCTCTTAGGTCAACACATGTTTGTGACATTCATTTGTTACAACAGAAAATAATGCGATCATTATGATTTTGGCACAAGATTCCATAAGTAAAGAAGGTGGGCTGGAAGTTTTCAGATGCAAACCCATTACTGCTAGTATAAGACCGTGTCAGGAATAATTATAGAATGAGTTGGAACTAGATTTGTCTGAAACATTTAAACTTTCCTGAAGTATGGAAACCTACACAGAGAAACTATTCTTTGAGGGAGTGATGTGGCCTTGCACTTACTCAGAGTTTTTTTATAACAGCACTTACTGTGCTATTTTAATGGTGCCATCATATCTTACGGCAGTGGCATGTCCTTTGTATTGCTATAAAGATAACAGGATAAAATACTGGGTTTCTTGGTTGTTTAGCACCATCACTGATTCATACTGCTGTTCCCTGAATAAAGTAGACAAAGAAAATTATCTTTCCTCTCCTCAAATTACTCCCTTTCTCTTATTTTTATACACCAATTTAAAATGTAATTCCTATCCTCAACCTAAATGTGTTGGCTCTGCTCAGTCACTTTTTCCTTCACAAAAAATGCCTGTACTGCACAGTATTTGGTCCTGGAAGAGGCAGTCGCTGGCAGAATAGTCCTAGGCTATTTGGCCCTGCTCAGGGCACAACCAGTCCCCCAAGCACTGGTGAAGAGGAAGCATAGGAGAGGATTTCTGCAAGCCTGGAGAAGTGGAGTATCCTGGCAGAGGTTCTCCATGTGCTTGTGGGGAAGGGGTTGGTTTAATGGGCCAAAACTCCTGGCAGCTCTCTCCTGACATCACCTCAGTTTCCCAGCAGTTGTCAATGAAAGATTTGGTTAGCCAATCTCCTGTTTGCCTGCCAAAGCAGTAGCTTGGCTGAGGAGGCAGGTATAGGGTCAGTGCAGAAGCTGATGAGGTTCCTCCCCTGCCAGAGGCTCCTGTGACTTAGTACAAATACATAGGATGAATTCCCTGCACAGCTTCTGCCATGGTTCCATGGGTGCATATGTTGTGCAGCCAGCACTGCTCAGTAACACTTTTGTTCTCATCAGAAAATGGTTGGTGACAAAAAGCCAAAATTATCTGAGCAGATATGAAAAATAAACTGACACACACAAGGATGTTATTTACCTGATTCATTTGACATAAATGTAGATATGTCTTTGAATGCTGATGCAAAAATAGAGTAGTGCAAAGAGGCTTCAATTGCTTTATGTTTTCAAGGTTATCTTCACAAATTTTAGATTTTGTTTGTTTGCTTTGAGACAACAAACCCTTTTTTACTGTGTAAAGGTCATCTGTGGACAAAAGTTCTCTAATAAGCAACATCTGGCTTCTCTTTCCAAAGAAGCTTACTAGCAGGAATGATAAACAGGTAAAATACCATTGTATTTCCCACGAGAAGTTTTCAAGTCTATCTGATGCAGAGAAAAACATTCCAACTACCAATATAACGTGACCTATTTAATACCAGATATTCTATGTGTTACTGATTTTTGGTAGTATTTAATTGTATTTTTTATTGAAAATTGGTGGCAACCAGGTTGTGAGCTACAGACAGCTGTCTAGCTTGCTTTGATATACAACAGTGTTTTCTATTGCTGTTCTGCCAACGTGAATTATAAGTAACCTGGTCATTTTGTCTGTTTTCTATGGAGGTAGAAATCAAGCTATGGAGGCAACATGGATGACAAGACTAGTTCATAGTGGGTCTGTTTTACTGCTTGCTTGAAACTTTTCTTTTGCTTATTTGGATAAAATAGGCAAAGAAGAACAATATCTTGTTTGCGTTTTACTGAATATTTAGAATTGTTTAACAATAACAAAAAATTTCCACAGCAGATGTGCATTTAAGCGTTTCAAGGACATAATTCCCCACAGTGCTTACCCCATCAACATTTACTGGGCATTAATAGTATTTTTTTGAGGGAAAAGTCCGTTATCTCTTTGATGTGAACAGATCTTTTATCAACAATGATTACTAATCTAGTTGAGGAAGACCAGAGAGGTTGTTAATTATTCTGTTCAGGTGTGCTTCAATGACGTTACTAGCAAAGTACATCTGTGAACTTTCTTTCACGAAATGAAGCTTGCAACAAACCTGAAACTGGACTTTAGGGGAAGAAATTCTGGCATTGGCCTGCAGGGTGGATTGCAACATTTGTGTGCATGGGCTTATTTGCTAGTTTGCCAATAATCTCTCCTAATGTGATGTATGTAAGATAATTTCTAATTTAATAATAACCTTTACTTATGTTGGTGGCTGCTTTTCCTGGTAAGTAACGAATTTCACCACTGCCAAGTTTTTTAGCCTTGGGCATTTTTTTGGATTGTCATACCTTTCCTGAAGATGATTTCAGTAACCAAACAGACCTGCCTCAGATAGGGTTCATTGTCAATCCCAGAGCCACAAATGCTGTTGACCCAAACCCTAATTCTGGGATGACCCTGCTGCCTGTAGGTGCTTTTAGCAGGCAATACTTGCACATCCATGGCTGGGGAACCTGAACTGAAAACCCAGCTGCAGAACAGGGAACAGAATGTTATTGTGGAAGAACAGGGCAGTAATAGCTATGTGGAAGATATTTCTTCACAGAAATACAATTTTGTTAAAAGGTTGGAGTTTGGGGGTTTTGTGTTTCTGTTTCCTGCAATCGCGTACGTATAGGCAAAGAGACGGATAGTACCATATAATTCCTCCATTCTTACCTGTTACATTCTTCCCATGAGTTGGTTCCAATCAGTAGGAAAGTCCCAGTATCCTGGAAAAACAATGTGTTTCAACCACAATTGTTGTCAGTTGTTTTACGACTTTCCTTTTTTCTTTTCTTTATTTTTCTTCATACAGTGTTTCACTAGTGCTATTCTAGCTTTCCTACTATACCATGTGGCATTCAGAGACTCAGGTTTTTACAGCTGTGGGAGCAAAGGCTAAATAGATAAATGCCTAGTGACTGGCAGTTCGTCTGCCCTTTCCTACTCACAATTTCTTTCTGCTGTTGGTAGTTTCAGCAAAAAATCTATCTGCACCACTTCCTAAAGAATTATTTCTGCATTGCTGTTCAGCAGAAGTCTCTAAACTAGTGGTTTTAGGTCAGATAATTACAATGTCTCCCAAGGCTCCCATTTCATACACCCAGAACGTATTCTTGCATATTTTCATGTGTTAGGGCTTTGGGCAATTTTGAGTAAGTGAAAGTAATATTCCCTCTGGACACCTGTTAAAGAAAAGAGTCTTGTGGTGAGGCAAGTTTTTACCAGAAGAAATGGTAAACAACGGGGTGGGGCCAGCAGGAAAGAGAGGTGTACATGAGGGTGAGCTAACAATAAAAACAGTTTCTCAACCCCACCTGGAGTCCTGTGTCCAGCTCTGGAGTCCTTAACATAGAAAGGACATAGAACTGTTGGAACAGGTCCAGTGGAGGGCCACAAAGGTGATTAGAGGGATGGAGCACCTCTGCTGTGAGGACAGGCTGAGAGAGCTGGGGCTGTTCAGCCTAGAGAAGAGAAGGCTCCGGGGAGACCTTAGAGTAGCCTTCCAGCATCCAATGGGAGCCTACAGGAGAGCTGGAGAGGGACTCTTTGTCAGGAAGTGCAGTGATAGGAAAAGGGGTAATGATTTTAAGTCAGAAGAGGGGAGATTTAGATGAGATCTTAGGAAGACATTCTTTACTGTGAGGGTGGTGAGGCACTGGAACAGGTTGCCCAGGGAAGTTGTTGATGCCCCATCCCTGGAAGTGTTCAAGGCCAGGCTGGATGGGGCTTTGAGCAACCTGGCCTAGTGGGAAGTGTCCCTGCCCAGGGCAGGGGGGTTGGAACTTGATGATCTTTGAGGTCCCTTCCAGCTCTAACCATTCTATGATTCTATGAAATGGTGTGTAGAGTGTTCAGACAAAAATGAGATTACATAGATCAGTGAAATCAGATTCTTTTTGACCTCTTCAGAAGCAGAATGGAAGGCAAAGTCAGGTTTGTTATATAAGGGGGAAAACGTGGCTTTAACACTGTTTAATGAAAGATATGTTAACATATGGCCTATCACATTCAGAATTACAAAGAAAAGCAGGCAACACAGATAAAATATCTCAAGCCTTGCAACATTGTAGACATTGGTGAGTTGAAATTGTTTAATTAGCAACTAACAAAATGTTATTGGAAATATTTTGTCTTTTATAATTTATATGAGAAATGGAGGGTTCTGAACTTTTGGTGGAAGTTTATTCAGATAATGAGGTTCTAGACTTATGAAAAAGGCGCTTAAGAAAAGGCTGCACTTGGCTTTGATACGTCACTAATTATTTGATTTTTCCTTGATCACATTGAAACAAATAGATCCCACTACTGCTACTTGCTTAGGTCTTGATCTTGTTAACCCTCAGAAAGGTATTTAACTTGTAAGTGTATTTCTAATATTTTTTTTTTCAGGCTGTAGAATTATATTTAACTCAAACCATTCTTGGTTCCTTTCAACCCAGCAAAATTCAAATAATTTTCTCCTACTGAGAGTCTTTTCCTTACTGCATTACCTCCCTCATTTATAAACTGTATGAGATAGGAGGAATATTAATGTCATTTTTAATGCTTTTCCAGTGTGCAGTTCCTGAAAAAAATGTGCAATCCCAGTATTTTTGCATTTTAATACATACTTTGTTTGCAGAGACTCATGCTAACTTAAGCAGTAATTTCCTTTATAAATTTCTGCATGTCATATTTGCATTTAACCTAGAAAAAATATTCAGTGGATGAAATGGCAAGCAAGAAATCTGCATCAATTGTAAATCTGGTGGTTTTCTTTTAGTTTTCAATAAATCAGCAGATTATGTCTCAAAATTCTCCTTCAATGGCAAGAATTGTATATTTATTTATAACGCATGATATGGGGAAAACAGGAAAAAGACTAACTGCATGGGCTTCGTATCATACACTTTGAATATTACAGTATAGCACTTTGTTCCTAATGCTGCTGTGCTAACAAACTTTAAATAAAACAGTGCATGCTAATGTTCTGTTTTAAATATCACTTGAGAAACAAAGAAGGAAAAGGATGGTATCTTGCAAAATTACGTTCTGTATCTTTGCATGCTCATTGTGAAAATTTAATTTACATGCACAGAAAATGTAGGTTTTTACATGCGATTTAAAGGCATAATTCTTGTCGTAGACCACAACTGAAAATTTTATGTTACAGGCTAACTATACTCAGGTAACTCTTTGAACTACACTACTGGTAGCTTAATGTCCTTAGTGGCATCGTGTTAGATAAAAGGGTATTTATATAGATATATGGTATATAACATTGAGAAGATGTGGTATACCGTATGGGTGGCATCTGGCAGGGCTTCTTCAGGCAAGAAGGAATTGTTTGCAGGAATGTTGCTGCAGGCACTATTAAATCACAGGTCTGCACTGTACAAGCCTTGTGAACCCCAGATTTCTAGTGCGATGGTAAGCCTCTCCTGCAAGGACCATCCTTATTATTCACTTTTTTTTTTTTTTTAATATTTATTTCATGGAGCCAGTACCCTTTCTGCCTGATCCTTTGTGTCCTTGCCCATGTTCATGTACAGACTCCAAGTTCATCTACCACCAGCGTTTCATCTCTGTTTATAACCTCTAATTATACCCTGCATTCTCTACTAGGCCTGGAAACAGCTCTTGAATTTAGCAAAACATTCAATTTCTGATTGTTAAATTGCTGATACTCCTGTTATGGCTGTTTCTGGTATTTCAGATATGGTGCTTAGGCCACTGAGTAAAGCTGATGGAAAAAGATGTGCTTACCATACAGACCTTGGGATAAAATGAGACACTTCACTTGCCCAATATGTAAAGTAACCTAAGAAAGGATCAGTCATAGCCAGGGGCCTTTCTCCCTGACACTGCTCTCTTCTTTCAACTCCTGTGTACTCCTAGGCTGGGAGTCTTTTTGTGTGCTTGAAACACCTGTAGATAAACAGCACACAGACCCTTCTGTCTGCGGACCCCTTTGCTATCACTGTGGTAGGAGCAGCAGCAATAATCCTTGGGATTTTTGCAGGCTGTGTTGTGGGCCAGGGTTGTTCCTTGGAGGACGGAAGTTGGCTCATAAGAGAGAAATGAGTCTCATTGCTACGTGCCATACATTTTCTTTCTCTTGTCAGTGGCGTACATTTTGCAGAAGCTTTTCACAGAGGTGTGAAAAGTTTCTAAGCTCTTCTGTCCTGCCTTGTATCATTCCACTGTGCTTTGACATTTCTGAAATTTTAATTCAAGATCAGATGGGACTATTGTATCTTCCACACTAATCTCTGTTACCACAAGCCTCTAAACTTCTTCATATTGGTCCCAATAGCTTTGGTTTGACTGAGTATATGGTAGATATGACTGAAACACACTTATGAGAAAAGCACCCATCCTATGTGCAGATAGAGAAAGACACAGAGCTCACTGCTCTCCTGACATCTCACAGAAACCACCCTTGCAGCCCCCTTGCTACCAAAACTTTGCCACCTAAACCCAATGCAACCAACACTGCAGATAGCAATAGAATTGCCTCTCTGATCTAATTTGCTATCTTTGTTACTGTTTGCCCATCCCAAAATTTCTTGCCTGCCAACTATAGCACTGGGCTGGGACTTCTGTTGTGCCACATGGTTCAAATCTTTGTGGGATTCCCCGCGTGGCATGGCGGTCCTTTTGATTGTGGAGCTGTGGTGTACTTTTAAAGTTTGTCATTAATAAAATCCCCTTGTAGCAATATGGAACTGTTTAAAACAAAGGTTATGTATACATATAGATACTGCTGCTTCTGGCTGAGGTCATGCTGTGCAATTTTAGTTACATTAGCATGTGTCAAGCAAGAATTATAGAAGCTTAATGGGAGGCAGAGTGTACAGGTCTGGGCTCCCACCTGACCCACAAAGTACCACGTAATACTCACCAGAAGATTCAGATTGCATGTTGTGACTGACCTTTCATCACAATTATTTACTGTTTCACCACTTCTTATGCTTCACAATTTTTTTTAGTGGCTTTGTGATTCTCTACAGAACACTCATTAAAATATGAAATGTTAATGGACTTATTAGCATCTCCTGTGGGTACTACCCTATAATTGGCGATTCCCTTTGGACAGTTGCTTTTTGGAGGGAGGACCCAAATGTCTGAGATATTAATGTTTTTTTATAAGTTCTTAGATGTATAGCGATATAATTGTCTTTTTATTAATAGTAGATGAGGATCCAGTTGGTTAATATTTAAGAGAGGGCTGAGGAAGAGTTGTTAACCTTGTTATGCTGAAGATCCTTAAGTATTTAAAACTTCAAAAGGTTTTGTTTTTTCTCTAAAAAAAACCCCAACAAACTATCTTCCATTTAAAGTTTAACATAGATAAAAGAAGAAATTTAAATTAAGAAATTAAAACAAACCATAGTGGCATTGTTTTGGGCCAAGTACGTTATTTCAGTGATGCAAAACGTAACCACAGAGGACAGGTTTATTTTAGTCCCTGCTGTAGTTCTGCTTTGACTGTGAACTAGCCAAGACTCTGTCAAACTCTATCCTCTCCTCTCCCTGCCAAGATTGCAATTTGGATACTAAGGTTCATTAAAAATTATCCACTTGTACCTGAAGACGTCCAGTAGTCTAATTAGACAGGTATCATTTGCTATTCTTTCCACTCTCCATTTTTACTTCAGGTGTTGATAAAGAGGCCTTTATACAATCTTTGCCACTGACCTCCTCTTAATTCCTCACCTGTTAGTCTCAGTCTTCCCTGCAGCTGAATTCTTTTTTTATTTATTATATTTTTGTGCCCAAAAAGTCCAATTTTATTACTCTCTTCACTGTGCCTTTATTTCTTAGCTCTGGATTATATTTTTCAATTTCAGATACCTCAGGGAGCTGCATGCAGATTACAATAAGAGAGAAAGCAAACAGTGAGTTAGCAATATACAGTTTCTAACTTTGAGTTAGCCAGATTTCCCCGAGTTGTGAAGCATGAGGGAGGAGTAGGCTGCATCTTAAGTTCTGAGCTAGGATGGAAGGGAAAGCTGGGGCTGACATGTGTGCCCAGGTATCTTCCTGACCTTTTTCAGTGCAGTTAAGTTATTCCAGTGCTCATGCTGTAAACTTTTATATTTGTTAAAAACAGGTGACTGTTTTCATTTTAGTGCATCTGGTAATTGTGCGTAGATGCTTTTCCTAAAAGTCATTTTCATGTCAACTGAAAAGTTCTTCCATCTGCATGATTTTCAACTTACATATGTATTACAGGCAACATAAATTAACAGAGTATTGATATCACAAATATAGAAGCACCCGACTGTCATTCAGAAGACTTTTCTTCTGTATTTTTATAAGGCAAACTTGTAGACTAATTCTCTGTATGGAAATTTACTTTGTGAGCTAAATTCTGAATGGCTGATTTCAGGTTTTTTGTACCCTATAAACTCAAGCTTGTGATAGACACTATGTACTTAGTAATAAAGTGTGCTTCCCCGGGTTAGGCACTGTTTGCAAAGCACTTTTGCTTGGTTTTGTGTTTCACATAAATGTAGGGATCGATTTAAAAGAACTGAAGGATACATAAATTCTCTACCATCTTCTTCCTGCAGTACAAACACACCAGAGAGCCTTTTATATCAAGTGTCCCATTTAAAATATGAGGTACTTATTAATAGTAATAAGCTGAGAGAAAGGAGATTTATTCTGCACTGGGTACTGAGACAAACTGCAAGTGTTGAGAAAAAGAAATAAGTATTTGCCGCACTTCAATGGAAACAAGGTTTTTATTGGATGTGAGGAGTTTAACTGTGTTTTTAATTTATTTGTCAAATTGCTCAACACTTTAGAAGAATTATCAGATTAAACAGTTTAGATAAAAGAGATAAAAGTTTGTCTTGTGAATATTGTTTTGCCATCTCCTATTTACACAGCATTTGAGCAGTGGACAAAAAGTCTACCCAGCCCCAAACTATAGCCATTTATGTTTTCAGAGTCAAAGCCAGAAAGGTGTATTTCCTCAGTATGAATTTAAAAAACCTAGAAGTACTGTGACTCAGTGGCATTAAATAATTCTGCCACCTGCACTAGAATGGAATTTTTGATGTCTTGTTTTTCATCTCTGCTACTAGTGTCTCAATAGTGTTTTGTCGGACTATAATGAATATGATAATGTGATCTTGGTTTATTTATGGGGTACACTGCTGTGTGGTGAAGAAAGAGACTTTTTTTGTATTATTAATCAAATTCTAGGCTGATACTAGTGCAGCACTCAACCCCCTACACATCCCATTTCTACAGAAATGAGGTGCTTTTATAGCTATAGGCTAAGATTGCAAAGAATTGTAAAAGTGGGTGGGTTTTTTTCTGTGGAAGGTGTTGGTAATATCATGGAACCAAAACTGTAGCCAAGAGATGGCAGGATCAATGCCAAATGGCTGGTAATGGAATTATCCCAAAGGTACTTGTAGCAGAGGGGGAATAGTTGAACCGTACACCGTGACTATGACCGTCTCCAGCTGAAGGAGTACACAAGATGTAGAAGTTTGTTTTCAGCTAAGTAGGGAATTATTTTTTATGTTTCTAATTAACCCTATGTTTCTAAAGATTTTCTTTCTATTGTGTGTGCTTTCAGAGACGGAAGTTCTGGCTATAATCACTTGAGGGAAAGCACCTGTACAAAAATGTGTACCGAAGTTTTTCTGGTTGGGCAAAGGAAAAGAAGGTAAGAGATGTGTGGTTTTTTTTTTGGGTTTTTTTTTTTTTTTTGTTTTTGTTTTTTAAATAAAACAATGCTATATATCACATAATAAAACCCCACTTTGCAAAGTGATTCATGAACAGTCTTGTTCTTAAGATGTGGACTTGGCAATGAGTCATCAGTCTTCACAAAAACATCAAAACAAGAATCATGATTAATGCTTTGATGGATACCTAAACGATGAACTCTGTTACATATTATGGTAATGATTATGAATTGACTATGAATGACACATGGCAGTGCAAAGGCTGGTGAGAGGAAGATGCTTCTTTCAGAGTGGATATTTTCATAAAAACAACCACTATATACAAAAGAGAGGACAAGAATAGCACATAAAATAGCACACACAATAGCACACATGCTCACAGAATGTGAATAGTTCTGTGGTGATACACAATATTTCAACTGGACTGAAAAGCAACTTGACAGAAAAAAACAAGCTGCATTTTGGTGTTGACCATGTGCTAGCAATGTGCCCTCACAGCAAAGGCATCCAACAACCTCCAAGGCAGCATCAGGAAAAGAATCACCAGCAGGTTGAGGGCAGTAATCTTTCCTTTCTGCTTGGCACTGGTGAGCTACATCTGGAGTGCTGGGTCCAGTTCTGGGCTGCCCAGTACAAGAGAGAGACAGATGTATTTGAGAGAACCCAGCAAAACGCCATGAGGATTATTAAGGACTTGGATCATCTGAAGTATCCAGAGGGGCTGAGAGAGCTGACATTGTTTAGCCTGGAGAAGGGAAGATTCAGGGTGATCTAATCCTGTGTGTAAATACCTGGTGGGGGTGGCAAAGAGGATGAAACCAGTCTCTACTCAGTGGCACCCAGCCAAAGGACAAGAGCGATAGGTTCAGATTGGAACACAAGAAAATTAATTTTTATATAAAGAAAAAACTTGTTTACAGTGATCAGGGTGATCAAACACTGGAAGAGGTTGTCAAGAAAAGTTGAGAGGCTAAGGAGTCTCTGTCCCTGGAGATACAAAACTTGACTGAGCAGTTGCATAGTGACGCTTTAGGTGACATTACACTGAGCAGAGGTTAGAACTAGATGATTTCCAGAGGTGTCTTCCAAACTCAAGAATTATGTGATTCAGGTGACAAAAATATTGGCTTTGGCTATGTAATCTTAATACTTCTGAAGGCATAATTAGGGGGGTGGAGTTTTTTTAACTGTAATTAGTTTAGTGGTTCTGCATTCAACTTCAGATTTAGTAATGCAAGTTTAGTTGTTGCAGACTTGAACATTTTAAGATAAACAGCCAAGTGGTTCAGTTTGACTGTTACACCAATCTTACCCTACAGGCAGCATAAAACCCTTCTCTTTAGACATTAAGAGCAGCTTTTTTTTTTTTTTTTTTTTTTTAGACCATATTTGTTTTTTGAAATCTGAATACG
>VXBW01004653.1:649256-770881 GCA_013400375.1 Thinocorus orbignyianus
AAAAAAAAAAAAAAAAAAGTCAGTTTTACTTTTAGCAAACCCTTGAAGAAAAATAAACTTGTTCAATATTCAGGCAGAACAGGTTTATGTTTTTTGACGAAATCTGATTCTGTTTTTCTGATACTCTCAAAGAAATTAGTGGATTTCACTTTAAAGTTCAGAAACTTTTCATGGACATTTTAAGGAAATACTTTAGCACAGAAAAGTGGAGTAATCTGACATACCAAGCTGTCCTATTTAAGAACTAACTTTAATTGGAGACTCCAACTGGGGCAAAATGACTTGTTTTGTACAGGTAAACAATTGCTGATAATTTCAGTAGCTATCCGTAAAGAGTATGTTGTAGTATATTTATAGGTATTGTGGGAAGGAAGGGTAGTAGGGAGATGAAAAGGTTTTAAATTAAACTGAAGTCAGACTTCATGGATAACTTCAAGTTGCATTTAAGAACAAGCCTGTTGTGTTGCACGTGATTTCTTTACCTATTAGGTGACTACTGTCTTTTATATGACTATTAAATGAGTCTTTTATAGGAGACTGCAGATTCCTATTGTTCATACTCATTCTTATGTAAAAACCAGGGTTAAAGTAAGTTGTTTCATGTAAGGGGAAGAGAAAACAAATGCAAGTATAGGGAAATGTGTATAGCATATACAAGTGTCCTGGTTTGGGGTAAAATGAACCAATATTCTGTTTTACAATTTTACTTTCTTAGCTGGGCCTCTTCTAACTAACTAAACTCTGAAATTAGTAGGACATTGTTCAGAGAACTGTTTTGTCTCACAGTGATAAGACCTGATTATCCCGAGGAATGGTGTGCAGACAGGCCCTTGCTTATCCTTATTGCTGGAACAACCAAGGGCAGGGAATTTTGTTATTTGCCCTGTTGGAGGGTCGGCAGCAGAAAAGCATAGAGGGGTCCCACCTGCAGGGAGGAGCGGACAGGACAACTGACCCAAAAACTGACCAACAGGGGTATTCCATCCCATCTGCATCATGCTCAGGATAAAAGCTGAGGAATCAAAGGGTCAAGCCCCTTTTCCTCTTTCTTTAATGGCCGATGTCTGAGGAGCACCCTGCTTGTTCGTCTGCCTTTGACCCCAATCCGAGCGTTCCTGTCTCCAGATCTGGAATCCAGCTCCTGTCGATCACCGAGTCCAGTCTGGGACTTTTCCTGATGCCTGCTGGTGATGTAGTCATCATCCTGGGAGCTTGATACGATTTCATATATAAGTGTATACTCTTTTTTTTTTTCCCGTCTTTTTCTTTTTGTTTTTATTAAAGTAGTTTAGTTTTTCTAAACTCATGAATCTTTTTAATTTCTTCCTCTCCTCTTTTTTTCTGAAAGGGGGCGGGGGGAGGGATCATCTGTCCTTTTCTGATTAGTCAGAACCTCAACAAGTAAAGGCATTTGGGAGAAGGTTTTTTAAATATAGTAGGTTCTCTCCTTGTTTCTGTATGCAGAGCGCAGCTTAGTGAAAATTACATGCCTCATTTCTTCCCTCTGCTCTAGTTTAGATATAACTCCTTTGTTTGTTTTTAAATAGCGCTCAGTTTATTTGAATTCTTTCTGGTTGAGGAAAACTAGGCTACCTTAAAATCTATTGGAAGATTGGGGGGTTATTTTTTTCAAAGGTATTGGATGTATCACTACTGTTTGTTTCAAATTGCAGTGTTTGTCCTTCTGGTTAGATTGCCAGGAAGAAAACCTTTCCTCTTCACAGACAGAAAAGAATACATGGAAGTGCTCAGTTTTTGAGAAGTCCCTGTCCCTCTTAAAAGTTACAGACATTAAACAAGCTAAACAAATGGACATACAGTAAGAATTTTAATTATTTGTTTATATTAATGTTCCATTGATGAAGATTCCAATAAGAATCCTTCCCCTGTTTTCTGACTCCCCAGTCCGTAAAAGGGGAAGGCATTCTTCCTCTGGTAAAGCATGAAGCTCTTTCCAGTTCTTTTCATTCCCGGTGGTGGTCAGCATGCAAGATGTAAAATGCTGACCTTGCTGAAGTCAGTCACAACACCTATTTACTTGAGAAAGGTCATAGATTTCTAAACTGTGCTGCCCTTGCCACCTTCCAGGTGAAATCATCTGCCCTCCCTTTGCCTCAGGTTGTTGTCCTACACTTGCGAAAACTGAGCACATGCAACTGATGCTGGATTTGGTTTAAATATTCAACCACATGTTGGTTTCGCTGTCTTTGGCTTACATTATAGATTTTTTACTTGTTTTATGCATTTATGTCAGCTTTATACTTTTTCGGGCCATGGGGTGACGTTTCTGAGGCATGTGCCCTCGCTTGGACAAGTACATTTCCATCCTGCCAGCACTCTGAGACAGCCCCAGCCCGGCATGTGGCACCGCTGTGGTGCCATGTATAGGCTGCTGTGACTCTGGGCAACCAGCAGAGATGACACATTTGAATGGCTGGAACTGGGCTGGCTCAGAGCATGGATGAGCAGGCACACAACTGAGTCTGGCCATGTGTGTGCTGTCTCTGCTACGTGTCTTATTAGATGTTATGGGCCATGATTTCTAGCGAAGACAGTTTTGACTGAAAGGTGATGAGGATCTCTCTTACATCCCTAGATCAGAGGGAACCCAAGCAAGATTCAATGTTAACTTCAGTAACTGATTCAGACTTTGCTGAGTGTGAGGTGCTGCTTTAACCATTTCCATGCAGCTGAAGTTTGAATAGGTAAATGAACGTGAACAAAGTATACATAGCTGGGGGAGGAAAGAAAAACAAGGACTTTATTTCATTACAATAGTACCTGGGACCTCACATTGTAGTCCTTTTCATTAGCTTTTCTCCATTTTACTGATTTGCTGCGATTCACAGATGAACGTATTTGATAGTCCTTAAATGTATATATACAACTTTGACTTACCATGAACTCAAAAGAAAAGCATGATGGGAAATGCTTATGCAACCCAAACCAGAGAAAGTTGCTAATGTGAGTCTAAAATAACCTCAAACTACTACGGTTAAGATGAAGTACCCTAGAAACTTTCTGACTTCGCTTGAGTGACTAGCCTGAAGGAAGGTCACATCATGCTGGGAGGTGATCTGGCCTGACATAGCAGAGCCCTTTTCAGACTGAAAAATACAACTGTACTAAGCAACTGAAAATAGAATATAGTTTATGCTAATTTTCTTTGTTTTGCTCTGGGTAGTGTGCTTGTTTTCCTATAACAATTTGCCCTTGCTCCAAAACCTGAAAACTCCCTGTCCTTGGTGAGGACATGCAGACAGTTACCAGTCTAATGGCGTTGCCTCTTCTTTCTTACCTATCTTTCTTTTATATTTATATACATATTTGTGTATGTTATGCATATGTATATTTGAATGTGTGTATGTGTATACACATTGGTGTGTATGTGTGTGCATTTACAGAAACAAAATTATTTATGTATACACAACATAGATCACTCCAGTACCTAGCTTAGATGCTAAGTCTGCCCAGTAACGTTCCCTGGATCCCAGGACTCCCTCATTGCTTGCACAAGGGCACAGGACCCCCCGAGCCCCACAGCCACACTCCTGTTGCTGGTACAAACACCTGTACACACATCAACACAAACACACACACACGTGCATGTTTAGACACGCACATTCACTGGATCCCTTCCGTAATTGCCCTCAGGTATGAGTTGTCCATCCAGGAGCTGCCTGGCTCCTTGCACTCCCGGTGACTCTTTTTCCTGTTTATGGGATTTTTAGGGGCAGAACTAATCAGTTTAATACCAACTGCAAGTGGTCTTCCCCCATAATGAGCCCATATCGCCCAGCAGTGACCTCTCAGTCTGCAGGTGATCTGAGGGCAGGGTCTTCTGCTGACTCACACAGATGGGTGTCACCTCCTCCAGCCTGTTGGGCTGACACCCTCCTAGAATGCCCAAGGAGGGTTAGGGAGGGGCTTTACATCCCTGTCTGGGTGAGCAGGGATTCTCTGCTCCTTTGTCCCTGGATCACAATCTGAACAACGCTGCTGCTCAGGTGCTGATTCACTGCCTACTAGCAAGGTTAGCAAGTTTCTTCAGCAGTTTTCAGTCAAAATTATATTCTATGTCTTCATAGTTTCCCTTTTTATAATTTTAATTCAACAATTTTTCATGACTAAGCAAACGTACTGTGGTGCAGTGTGCTATTAGCTAATTGCTTTGATTCCTCCAAGATGTGGCTGAATATCCACGGTAGCATAATAATTTGCATGTGCTTCTAAAACATTTTGGAAGGCTAAAAGTGCTGTATAACTCACCACTCCACCATTTCTTCTTCAGATGTTCAGAGCCCACTACTTAAACTTAGAAAAAATGAGCATCTATTATTTTGTGTTCAAATTTAGTAAGGAAGATGAAGGATTTCATGTTCACAGGCTTCAGGTCAGGTGCTTATACACTTCATTATGGAAATCAAACAAGACTGCAGTCATTAACACTGGAGGAAACCTTCTTTCCCCAGTTCCTAGCATTTAGTTTTTTCCATACTCCTTGCTCTAATATAGCAACTTCTCTTAAACTACTTCAAGAATTTTCTGTTTTCTAGATTGTATTCTGATAAGCATATAATTGCACTCAAAAAAAAAAAAGCAAAGACTGTGATTTCTACTTAAAATTTAATTGTATTAATTTCACAATCAGTGCCAGTGTAAATTAGGCACAGGTGCAGAGCAGAGAGAAGGTTTAAAATTATTTCCTTTCTCTTGACTATATTGAACACATGTATTTCAGGGCTCCAGACTTTGAGAAGACCTTACCCTATGACTGGAGAGTGCATGTGCATATTTGTAATTGATCTGAGCAATGACTTATTGCCATTTTCCTTTGAAATGCCTCAGTATAATGGCCCCTTGCTGGAAATGCCCATCTTGTGCTGCTGCTGATTCTGCAGCTCATCTTATAGAATCCTGGAACTCAGGGTTTTGGTTTTAATCAGGTTTGCTCTTTAAAATTAAGGCAGTACATAAATAATCTTGTGGCATTAATTCAAAGTAGCTGTCATACTTGTCAAATGTCTGTAGTCTGCACAATTAGAGTCCCTTAGGGGGAAGCAGGGGTGGGGGGGGGAGTACTGTTTGAAAGAGAATTTACAATGAAAAGAATTTTCTCTTAAACAATCGACAGGATGCTAATGAGGTCAGGATAAGCAGAAAAGAGTGGATATTTTTGCTTGGTAGTTAGTGCAAAAATGCTTGACTTTTATCAAGAAGAAAAGGCGAAGCTTAAAAATCTACTTGCTTCATACACAAAGAAATCAGTCCCTCTTCAGTATTCTGGCATACTTTCCCCAGGGTAGCTGTTAGAAAGCAGCCCTTCCCTAGAGTTCTTCATTTAGTTTCATATCCTTAATCTGAAATCCAAATTTATATTCCTTAGAGCTTTTGAGGGGAGGGAAAAGGGTGGCATTTTTGTTTTGAAATGATCTGATTTTTTAAAAATCTAAATGTAGCCCTACATTTCAGAAATCATTACAAATAAAAATTGATTTGATTTTATTGATGAAAAGCAGGAGAAATGAAATCTTTCCTAGTTTGTCTTGAAAACTCGTGTCTCTACTGGAACAATGGGCACTTTCTTAATGTGGTGACCCATTTTTCAATACACAGAGTGAGCAATGAATATTTGTTTTTCCCCTCATTTTTCTTGCTTCAGGGATGCTAGTTGATGATACATGGAGGAGCTGTTTTATGATCATTTAAGGTGTTCTGGGGCAAGTACACACTTAATCATTCAGTTTTCTGACTAGACATGGCAGAATAAAATGCATTCATAGAAGATATGCCTTCAAATATTTACTGAATGTTAGACAGAATATGCTGATGATCATCTTATCATTAAATAACATTTTAAGAGGTTCATCCCCCTTACATAGGATTGATTTGTATCATGTTGGCTGTGTGTTTCACTTCATTATTCCCCCTTCCTTGGGGTTCTGGCTCTCCTAAAAACGGCAAAAGAGTAAAGAAAGCTGTGTCTTCCAGTCAGATTTTATTCTGTTGCTAGTCTGTTCCTTTAAAACTTCTTTTCTTCTTGAGATTTTATGAGCCAGGCCTTTCAAAGTACTTCATGAATGAGTCAGATGAAGAGAAATGCTGTGTCTGTGGAAGAAAATGGATCAAGTAAATACAGAATAGTAGGTTGCATGCACAGCTTTCAGTGTTCGCTTTTAGGTTTTTCAAAGCACTGCATGAGGTTGTTGCCACACAGGTTCTGAAAGTAAAGCTCTGCATGACTGACAGAAAATACTGAGCTGCTACTGAATAAGGAAAGGCATACTGTTTAGGTCTAAGTATCATCTTTAATTTTTTTGCCTTGTTTTCTCAAGAGGTCATATTTCATCTAAGCATCCAGAAGATGTAGAAAAGAGGAACATCCAGTCTGAAGTTCCACACTTGGCTTCCTAAAGTGTAACTAGGCTTCTGAAAACCGGTCCATGCATTTTCAATGTCCTACTGAGTTATTATAACTATAAACATAGACAGTCTCATTTCCTAGAGATATTACATTGCTGTATACCAGATAGTAAGACCAAATTTTGCCTGCAGCAAGGTCTTGTTCAGTGTGCTTGGACTCACAAGTCAATCAAAAGTTTGCATGAATAAATCTGCTTACAGATGGACGGAGTGTGCTCACTCATGCTAACTCAGTTTACTCCACTGCATAGTAAGACAATTCTTACTGCAACCTTAAGTGATTTGATCAAAGATAACATAGAAATTTCATTATTTTTTTCTCTCTGATCAGCCATGAGGAAAAAGTGATTCATCTGTGCTGCTCTTTGAGAATCCAAATCTGTAATGCCTCCAAACCATTTTAGCAATAAATTGTCATCTACCAAAAGATTTTTCAGAGAGACCACTCTACTACTTCCCATGACAATAAATGTCATTTCTACTTCATTTGGAATGAACAAAGTTGATTTAATTGGTCTTAATCCTGAGCCAAACTGAAAAAAAAGAAATTAGATTTTTAAGCAGCACTAGATTGAAAAGAAACCATACTAGACGTATCATTTTACAGGCTTTATTGTCATCAGCCTGTTATCTTGTAGTTCTTCAAAGTGAGTTTATAAGAAAGTTGAAACATTAGACCTCTTTGGAACTCCTGTCTGTAAGACAAACATTTGTTTAAACCCTTCTCAGCAGTCCTTTGAAAACACGGAGTGAGACCATCTAGGAGTTAATTTTAAGTCTCTTTCTGCTTTAAAATGATGGTGTAGTCCTCCACAATGTAGGATAAAATAGTTTGTAGTATGACTCCTTTTACTTTGCGTTAGTCCTTCATCTCAGAGATCTTGAAGATATTTAGTTTGGTAACATGTTCTTCATTAACTAATGATTTCTTGTGTCTTCCAAAATTTCTTAGCTTCAGAACAATACAGTTCGCTGTAGAAGAGCACCCTTGATAATAATATATTATAAATGCAAACAAATGTTTTCAGCCATAAAACAGTAACAAGGCTTATATTGAGAAACAACTGGTTATGTTTAAGGATAAATAAGTTATTTTCTAACGTATTAAATACCCCAGGGTGCATGCATTTGGGCGGAATGACTGTTCTCTGAGATTCATGCATTTTTAAGACACTGGTTGCCCACAGTCAAGTCCAAGCAAACACGTACAGTTGCATTTGTTCAAAGATTATTTTTATTCAGCAGGCTGAATAGCTTTTGCATGCTCAGTGTTAATAATGTTTTAAACTTTTGCTTACGTGCTTCGTGACTTCTTCAAAGAGTAAAATGCCGCAGAAGAGTGTAATTCATTACTGTAGCTGTTAATTAAAGCAACACCAAAATACTTTTTGTGAAAATTGTTGTCATGTTAGGTGATAAAGGCAAAGTTCTGAGGGATACAACATCTTGTTTTTATTCCCTTTGCGTCTTTAAAATCTCCTTTACTTCATCATTTGCTGTTCATTTGTTTTTACTCCCCAATATATTGTCTTTTTTGGGAGAGAAGGAAAGTGGTAGTTTGGTGTTGTGTAGCCAGAACAGAAAATAAATTTTTTCCAAGAAACTCAGTTGTGAGCTTCTTTCAATAGAGAAGACAGATACAAATTCCTATCTTAAAAAAAAAAAAAAAAAAATTACAAAAAATCCCAGTTTCTGAAACCTCCTTTCTGATAAAAACTGTCTGACAGTTCAAAGAATTTGGCTTTTTGACAGTTAGCAGTGTTTTATATTCTAGAAGGAGATGCCAAGTGGTTGTTTTGTGATATTTCAGTGCACAAGTAAGTATGATTTTGCTCTTCTGGTTTTTAATTTAGACTCTACAGTCATCTTCTGTCAAAACTGATTGTAATGGAAAAACGAGGCTTTTGACTGAATGAATGATTTCATGCCTATTGTTTTCTGCCTGTGGAAATAACCAGAATTTTTAGTGAAACAACTAGAGTGATGAAAATTATCTTAATCTCCCTATGATATATTTCACCACATTGAATCTTGTTACTGAGTAATGCATCTTGAGGTATCTAATTGAGCTTAGATGGAGAACGGAAGCACGTGAATCACAGCATCCATTCAGGATCAACATTTTCATTTTGTGTCCTGGTTCCCAGCAGGGCCGGGATGGATTCTCCCCTGTCTCTCTCCAGCACGGCCATNGTTTTGAAATTCCTTGTTCCTAAGGAAAATGCTCTTTCCCTATCTCAAATGCAAATAGAGTGTTTAGGAAAAAAGGCAGGGATTTTGGCAACATCTACTGTTTCAAGCACGTGAAATGGCTTCTGATCATCTGTCCAAAATAACGTGTGACATAAAGCCTTCACAAGCTAAAGTTATGAATTATCACCAGTTAGAATTCATAGGTCTTTCTCAGACGACTCCAAGGCCTCTGATCGATTCATACCTTGCTGTTGCTTCTTCAATGCTCTGTCTTACCTTTTGACTTCTTCCCCCCCTTATTTTCATAAGTTATTGGAAGAGGTCATCTTACTTATTTTCAAGGCCTGGTATTTTTAAAGAACACAATTGTTCTCTGAACACAGGTGTTACAGCCTGAAAATATGGTCCTAGGAGGAATTCTAGAGGCGGCTGGTGGTGGTTGTGTGTTTTTTGTTGGTTTGGTTTTTTGTTGTTTTTTTTTTTTATGTATAAATTCAACTAGGCTTGTTGGCTTATTTAAGGATGATTGTGGACAGTCCAATTGGTGATTGATGGTGTTGATATATGGATAGCTGGCACAGACAAGCACAATCTTGTGTCAGACAAATCGAGCATCAATGTTATTAATTAATACAACTTTTTGGGGGTGGAGAAGCCCATTGAGGATATTCAACAGCATGAGATCTGTAATCTTTATTCCTGATCTCAACCACATTCCTCCCTGTGCTATGACAGATGGAAAAGTGAACAGGTGCATAGAAGCAAAAATAGATTATGTGCTCTATGTTCATAAATGAGTGGATGTGTTTCATCCTTGTTTTGATTGATGAAAGCTTTATTCCAAGAAAGGTTACTCTCAGTTTATTATTCATATCTTGTGAATGATCACAGTAGCCTAGAAAATGCCTTCCCAAATGAGCTTGCTCTGCTAGCAGAGTCTGTGCAAACAAACCTGCAGGATTTAAAAGAAGAAAAGGGAAAGTGTCCAACACAGAAGATGTTCTCATCAGTGCATATTTAACCAGGAACAAACCTCTTCTGCATGAGCACACACCTTCACAGGACACAGATGAACTGCAGGTTTTCTGCCCTGTGTTTCAGACCTTGGTTTAAGTTCTGAAAGCATCTATCGCTGCAGCCTGTGCACAGATGCAGAGCTTTAGAGTTCCCCAGCAGGCAGCTTTGCTGGCCTGAAAAAATTATTTTAGCACAAAAAAGAAGTAAATCCATTGTGTATGTTATTGTATAGAAGTAAATAAAAACTAAGGACTCTAAAAATTTGATATTTTTTTTCCTGAAGCTGAATAAGGTTTTTTTTTTTTTTTTTTTGTCATTATTCATTATTTTTATAATAGGGTTTTGTTCGTTTCTTTCTGAATACTAACCTTAGTGAAAACACTGAATTTTGAAACTCTGCAAGACTATATGATTTTTAAACGCTTTTGAGACTGTAGTAAAATTACATTTTTGGGTTTTTATGAAAGGAAACTGCTACTATTTTCACAGACCAAAAAGCAAACTTTGTTTTTTTGCAGCCGTTTTGCTCTTGCCTGAGCAAAACATATCATCTCTTCTCAGCTTCAGGCATTAGCCGTCAAAAGGTTAGGTTTCCTCATCAGTCATTTCTGATGTTTCCTCTTATCTCTGGTTCATCTGTTTCTTTCAGAGCAATACAGGTTCCTTCCAGTATATTTCAGGGACCAGTGGCCGGGGTGTTCTCCAGTGTCAGGCAGACTTGGCAGGGTTTGGGGCAGGCTGCAGGGTTGTCATTGGGTGACAACAGCCCACTGCGTGCCAGGACATGGTGCCTTGCTCAGACACGTCTCGAAAGGGCAGTAGCCGCAGGAGTAGGTGAGACAGGGTGATGCAAACCAGATGAAATATAGCTAGAGATGCTCCCTTGGAAGGAGACACTTTGTGCTGGGGAAAGTATGCCTCTGAGAGGCTGCAGACATGGGCAGGCCATGCCAGGGCTGGGATACCCTGAGGGTGCAGCCTGTGGGTGACCCACACGAGAGTAGCGTCCTTGAGGGACTGCAGCCTGTTCTGTGGTTTGCTTTTGACTCCGTAGCACTACTTATTTTATTTATTTTTGCTTGTAAAATTTTGGATTCTAGATCACTGCAGCAGGCATGAACTCCAAAATGACTTTTCAGTGAACTGTTTTTTAAGTTGCCTTTTAGAGTATAGTCCTCATCTTATTCAGGTCATGATAATTTTTTAAAAAGGCAAGAACAGCACATTTTCAGAAAGTTACACATGGCAAATGAGCAGTCACACAATCAGGTCAGTCTTTGCAGAATACTGCGAAAGGTTATTTTAGTACACTTTTTAACTTCAGCGTAAGTGAACAAAGAAATAGAACCATATATTCCTCTATTTCCTAATAGAAGTCATGTACCAACTTAGGAAAAATCTAAGACATCCTGACCACTGTAAAAGTGTCTAAGTCTTCTGCTGAACAGTGTAGCATTCCTCTTCCCTCATTCCTCCTCTGCCAACTCCGCATGAGTAGCAGAGTTACCTCATACCTGAAACTGTTCCTACAAATATGAGGCAATAACTGTGTACACTTACTACAGGTAATGAAGTAGGGCATTTGAAAAATTCACTTACAACCCCACTGTGGTATTTTAGGGATATTTCTTCCCCTCCCCACTCTCCTGTAGCACTTTCCTGGCCAGATCTTGTGTCGATTCACACAGATCTCTCCTTCTCCCATCATTCACTCTCAAAACTTAACAAGCAGTAATTCAAGTCTTCAGAGTGCTGCTGGTGGGGATTTGAGGTGCAGAGCTCCTCACCATCGAATCTACGGTTTGAGCATGTATTTTGTGGAGAGATATTCCCTTGAGAAATGCTGAACTGATTGCTTTAAGATTGCACTTTTCCCCTTGTTTTATAGAACTAGAAAAGGTAGAAAGGATAAATACATCAGTCTTAAGTATGCAGATTTTAATTATGAACATCTTAATTGAATCTACATTAATTTGTCTTTGTCCTTGCCATCTAATTTTCATAGTTAGAATCTCGTGGCATATGTAAAATATACCCGGTAAAAAAAAGATTCTGCAGACCTTTGCAGATATATCAGGTGGTAACTCTGCTGTAAAGGTTGTATTAATATTTTCAATTAAAACAGACATAAATTTCTCTGTTTCACACTTAAATGATCAAATGTAATCTTCAAAGTTTCTAATAGCCGTTAAGTTTTTTCTAGAACGTTTATAAGCTAAAACAAAGTGTTCCATTAGTAGCAGAACTAATGAAACTTGCTTTCCTATTGTCATCGGTGCTTGCACACCAGCCCACATTTGTATATTTTGTCATGCAACCGCCGCAGCAGTCAGTGTAGTTTGTCTGGAGCTGTTCACCTGTTTAACAGAGAAATGATTTTTTTATTTTTTCCCCCTCCCCCTGTATGTTGGCTCCTGCCTCTTGGCACTGATTTGGACTGAGGTCTTTCTGATTTTTCCATTACTGAGGGCATAAATAGCATCTGTCTTTTTTCCCTAGAAGAAAATTTCTGCCACAAAAAAAAAAAAAAGGCTTTCATGCTTTTGTGTCCTTAAAACCTTGTCCACTTTCAAATATTAATAAAATCAAGCTGCTGCGGGGACAGTGACAGACGGTATAATAACTCAGGTGGGTTTTTTTGGAAGCTCACTAAAATCTGATGTGCTCTTTACAATAAACAAATTGAGAAGGCACCTGGTTTTGAAACACAACTTTAAGGGCATCACTTTAAATACAGGTTAAGAATTCCTGAGGTGAAGTCTTACCTGTATGGAACTTGGTGTAAGTTGTCTGTTCATTATCAAGTGAAGTGAATTGGATGCTTTAGGAGGATGCTTTAGCTGTTTTTAATGTTGTTGAACATTTTCTTTGGGATGGAATCAACTCTGACTAGCTCTCCTCTGACTCAAAAGCGGGTCTGTGTTGAATGATTCAGGCACGACATTTAGTAAAATAAATCCATCCACAGACATCTATCATCTGTTGTTTGCTTCTGAAAAAAAAAAAAGAAAAAAGAAAAATTCCCACCCTACCTCATATCTTTAGGCTTGATCCAGAAAATTTTGTGTAATGAAAGTTTTGCAGTTAAGGCCAAAGCTGAGTTCTGAATTTAGGAGATATAGTTGGGGCATTGTTTGAGAACGGATCTGGAAATCAAATTTTGACCGTGTTTAAACTGATGGGATTTTACTGGAGATATTTTTGTAGGAGGATGTTCATGTGGAATGGGTAGTGCAGCTGTGAGCTCTTTGTGTTTGGGTTGCATGATGTTTGGCAGTCCTTTCCAGTTCAGGTTGGTGGGGCAGCATTGGTGGTTAGTCTGCCTTTCCTGTCCTTAGGTAGAAAGTTTAAAATCCTTTTACTGCGTATGGTGCTTCTCTAATTGTCTAATTCAGTTTTCTATCTTACACTTTCAAAACACCCTGAAAGTTGAAAAGAGACTTTATAGTATCTATTGTTCTGTATTTCCTGCTGCTTAGAGAGCCCACACTCAACTATTAAGGTTAAGGAATGTGTCATTGTGAAACTTCCACTTGATTGTTTAGATCTGTGGTTTTATAAAACCAAATTATACAGTAGAAGCAGTTATTTAAAAAGGGATATATAAAATCCTGCTTTCTGTGACATTTGAGGCAAGCTAGAGATGTCTTTGACCTGAAGGAGTTTCTTTCCATTCCCAGTTCGGTCTGGGTTTCTTGATTTGAAAATGCAGGATTTTAATTTAAACAGTGGTATTTCACTTTTATGGAAATAATTATTAATTCACAGTGACTACATTATTTGCAAATAGAAGAGATGCTAACACTCAGTGTTTCTGCTGATCTCTGTGGGCTCCCACAACAGTAACTTGAGGGCTGGTTTTGGATTTTTGGTTTGGCCATGCATTGACGTCCTGTCTGTCCCCTGTCATGTCATGTCTGTCGTGTTAGAAGAGGCCTAGCTAAGAAGTAAAATTACTGAACAGAAAGTTGGTTTTCTTTCACCTCAAACCAGGACAATGTCCCACCTTCCCCTAGTTGCTTGTAGAAACCGCAGCTGAGAGGGGTTGTCTGAACCAAGACACCAAGCCACAGCCATGTAGATGCTGTCGCACATGTGGTCTCCCCGAGAAATTTGTTTCTGCCTGAAGCAGTGACTTATAATTCAGAGAGAGCAGTTTGTGCTGCAGTAGCTACTTAAAAGCAACAGTCACTATGTGCAAAGTAAACTGATAAGAAACCCAAAAATTCAAAAGCCAGAAAGATTAAAGTTTTGTTGTTTGTTTGGGGTTTTTTTGTTGTTTTTTTTTTTTCCTCCTGAAGCCTTTGCTCTGTGAAAAAGGAGTGCTGGAACAAGTGTCTCAAGCTTGTCACAATTACCTTCCAATCATTTCTAGATATGCAGTGTTGCAGTTGCTGGATTTTCTATGAGTTTTTGTTTCATGAAACAATACAACAATTAACACTGGTATTGCTGGGGGGAGACGTTGTGTTTCTGTTTAATATAAAAACGTCTTTATTACTCTGACAGGTGCATGAGCCATTTTATCAAAAAGATTTCTTTGAAAAGGAGTCAGTGTGCTCTGTCGCTTTGCAGAAAACAACTATGAATTAGAAGATAAAAGCAGTTACAAACAAAAGGCCTTCTTTTACATTCAGGTATCGTTGCTCACACAAGTGTATGGAAGAAATCCTCTTTTTAATATGTATTTCAAAACTGAGGAAAGAAAAGAAATTCTACCCATGTGCTCTTGCTAGTGTTGAAGAAAGGACTAACTTAAAGTGATGCTGAAGTTTTAAATTCTGCTAAACCTTGTTCTCTGGTACAATCTGATGATAGTCCTCAGATGGGAAATTGAGATTTCAGAACTGCAAGGTGGCTGGAACATGAAACCTTGTGTTTCTGACGAACTCCTGTCAGTCCCAAGGGATCCAACTGAGATTGGAAATTTAGATCTTGGAACTAATAAAATACTTGAGCGGGAGAGATTCCAGACACAGGGAGGAGGTAGAGATAGGAAGCGATTTTGAGTTAGATACCACTCAGACAAAAATATACAATGTGATTTTGAGATTTAGGATTGTGTGCAATTAAAGAATAGGAACTGTATTTTCTTTCAGCATTTGTTAGAGAGCAAAGGTTTTAAAGTTAAGAGGATGAATGGGTTTTGCTTTGGTGCGATGACCATGTTCTGATGTGGCGGTGAATTTTAATAGCTTAATTTTTTCCTTATAAGAAAGCTTAAGCAGGAAGGAAGGAGTTATGACACAGCTGGTAATTATGGTACCACTCTAGTTGTCGACACACTATTTTCAAGTGTTTATTTTGAAATAACAGGTTTTTATTCACATTAATATTCTGCTTGGGTATTTCGAACAACTTCTTTCAGTGTTAGAAACTAATACCAATGCAATAAAAACCCCACCCTGTTGTATTTTCAGTGTTCTATCAGTTGAGTATCGTTCAAACTGTTACCAATGTTTGCATTTTATTAGACTGGCACCTAAGAACTCACTGTGAATTGCTGGGCACAGATTGGAAAAAGTGTCAATTTCATTTTGATTTCTGGGAGGATCTAAGAGTCACTTTTATCTGTTTTTTTTTTTCCTTCAGTTGTAGACTTTTAGGTCTCTGTGATTTAATTAGTTCTTTCTATACTGCTATCTTGAAACGGCAGATTAAGAATACTACAATGACTGGGAAGAGACCACATTCTTACAAAAAGAAACAGAATTTCAACCCCCATAGTTGTTTCTTAATTTCTGGGGTTTCCGGTTTGCATTAGTTGCTGCCACCATACACTGGCTTATAGCTTAAGGATCTTTTTAGGTTCCTTACGTTTCCATGTGCATATCCAATGTTTCAATGACAATTCTGTGCCAAATTGCAAAATGAGTTGTTATTTTTCATCTTTTCCTCGAAGTCAATGTGAATTTTGATATTTAGCTTTGGGGTAACCGTTATCAGGTCATGTGTGAGGAAAGCTGCAGTACTACACACAGAGTATTAACAGGTGGCCGGATCTTTTTAATTTTTCTCTTTATAGAAGCCTAATACATCTAACGTATGCAAAAGAAAAAAAAAAAAAGAGACAATCCAAAACCAAAAAACCAAACCAACCAACCTTCTGTATTTATAAAGCTAACTTTTTAATCGTAATCTCCTCTTCCTATTTTTGAGGAGTACAAGGCATCTCATAACAAATCTCTGTAACATCTAAAGATGTAGTTAATGAAAAGAACTAGTGAATGTACTGGCTTTCAAATGTGTAAGCATTGATATTAAGTGACTTTATTAGAATTTGTTTGTAATTCTTAATCCACGTTTACTCAAGTCACGGAAAAAGAATATATCTCCCTAGAGGTAATCTGGTGACTTCCCATAATTATTAACTGATGGAAAAGTACCCTCTTGGCTAATGTAACACTACTGTATTTTTATGAGGACGCAAGTTCAAATTTTACTGTGATTGTCTTAATTTAAAATAAGTAAATAATGATTTTATGACATATTTTGCAACCAGTCTATTCACGTAAAATACTTCTCATGTAAAGGGTGTTTGCATCTTAAGCATTGCAATAATTCATCATGCTACAGAACCAACTCTTTCTATTTTATTTTTGATTGAAAATACACTTCCTAGCCACAGCAAGGTTAAATAGTGTTTCTCCCTTTGAAAAAGACAGAAAGGGAAATTTTCTGAGGTGGCTTCTTCATTGACTAAAATGGAACTGTGCTTTTGAGCTTCTTGGTTTATAGTGCTCCAAGTGGAAGCTGTACTGTTGGCTTGTTAGGTGTAAATTGATATTATTTGTCTGCTTTAAAGACATTTCAAAAGTACTTGTGCTGTATATGAATGTGGTACTCTTTATTTATTGTGTGAAACCAAGAAAATAATTTGAACACTATTAAAATTCTGCATGTTGTAATTAAAGGAATGTATTTCCTTTCTCTTGTATTTAATATATTAGATACACAGAAATTCCAGTTTTCCATCCGGTATTTAAAAAAAAAATATCCATTTTGCAGTTGAAACAGATATATGATCTTTCTGTGCTTTTGTTTCTGTACAAAACTGCAGAGTATCATCTCCAAATGTGTAATTCTTTTGAGCCTCTGTATAATAATTCACAAGCCTCTGTATACTCTTGGCCTGTGTTCAAATTGATTAAAAGTTGCATCCTTGAAGAAATTTGATACCTGCAGCCAACTTTTCTCCATTCCAGAAACTCTTAACAGAATAACAAATATGTGTGAAGCTTTTTATCTCAAAAAATATTAACAGAAGGATTTCAGGCTGTTTGAAGAATGAACTTTTGAAATTCCCTTCCAGTCTTACTTAGTATGATCTTACAGAATACATTGTAGTTGACTAAAATATTTAATGACTTCTACCTAATCACTGTGAGTGTGTAGTTCTACATGGACTCAAGTCAGTGGCATAGGACTATCTCCATTGAAAAGTCACTGTAATGTAGGATAAGAAGGCTGATCACCAGCAACACTAGAGGCTGAACCAGGTCTATATATCTAGAATCTATCATATCTAGAATTCCCTTTCAGAAATCGACAATCACAACTTATGCACCTGACAAATTCTTGTCACCGAGCATGTTGCCTTGAGCTGAAACAAGACCAGGGCTTAGTTTTACGCTTTTTCCAGTCAACATAAAAAAAAACAAGATCAGTTGAATATTTGCATGACTTCTGTAAAAGAAAGGATCTCTTTCATGTGGGAACTTAGTTTTGATGCAATTTCCAAATATATGTCTTAAGTGGCTGGGACCTTTCTTAAATCTGTAATTTGTCACTGAGAGATTCTCTCTAACTCCTGATACTTCTTGTCCACCTTACATCTGAAGTATACAGAGCAGTCATCTCTGGTTTAGCATTTATTTAAGGTGCCATCCTGTTCAGAAACAACAGATTTTAGAAATTCTCCTCAGTCAAAGGTAAAAAAGGCAAAGTCATTCAAATTACAGAAACAATCAGAAAAGTCATACAACAGTACATCCTTTCATGAAGCATGTGGCAGCTAGAAAATGTAATTCTGGGGATTTATAGTATTGCAACATTAAACACATTTAACTTGTTGACCTGCTCACTGGATAGCCAAGTAGAAGAAAATGTCAGTTTAATTTAACCATTATTGCATCTTTCATCCATTACCAGTAGAACAGAATAATCAAGACTCTGGTTTTTATGTCACAACTGAAAAAAAGCGCTGCTTCTGAGTGCATTTAACAACAAACTGCGTCTGAAGCATACAATAAACTTCCTGGCATGCTCATTCTGTTTGTATTGTCTGTTCATTAATCTTACTGTTTTTGCTTTGTCAGTTCTGAGTGCTGATTAAATTAACTTTGAGAATATAAACACAACAAAATATATGAGAAGGGCAGTACGGAAATGTACCTAACAGATAAAGCAAATAACACAATGTATTTGGACGTTTATAAAGCAAATATTAGTAAGTATGGCATTTGTATATTCTGTGCTTTAATACTAGAAATTTTTAACATGTTGTACAAGAGTATATTTCCAACCTATAGGTAACCTACTCTAAGCAGAAAGAGTGTGCTGTGAGACTTGTGTCTACAGTGCTGTTTTGAGGAACAATTCTGGAACACAAACACAGCATGTGTTTTAAAGTAGCCATGAAAAAAAGTGATGAAGCAGACTTGGTACACATGTTCCTTTACTGGAAATCTCTACAGAAGAAAAATGTGGATTCATGGGTCTTAGGGTTTAGGCAACCAGAAACTGTCTCTGCGGAGATACAGCCTATTAGCTGTGCAGATAACTATTTACAATAGCTGTTTTGATTTTTTCCTTAATCAGCTCTCAGTAGTGACAAACCATTCTAAGTGCCTTGAAGCACATGGCAACTCCAGTTATTTGTAAGACAGGCATCTTTATGTACAACTATATCTCTAAAACATTGAAGACTCTTTCTTGTCTCAAGAACTGAGAGGTACCGCTGGTACTACAAGGAAAAGTGTTTCTCTCCTCTCTCTTTTCAGCATCCCTCACCTCGTTGTAAGGGGGCTTGAATAAAGCTGCTGGAATCTTCACTGCTGTTAAACTTTTCTGTTAATGTAAACTTAATTTTTTTTAGACTGGAAGCATATGTTTGCTCTTTGAAGATGTGGGAACTAATTCACTTTTGAAAATGAGTACTACAACTGTAATGACTGTCAAATGAACCATGTTCCATTGCCTGAAAGCTGCCGTCACGTATTCACGAAAGTTAAGAGCTGTGTCTCTACCTTCATCAAATAGTTTGTAATGTTCCGCAGGTTCAGAAGTTAAGTGAAGTTCAGAAATTACAAGCACGTGCAGCTGAAGTAAAGTGTAGAGGATTTGGAGAATTGCAGGGGCAAAAGTACTTTTTCGTAACCTTTTGAATCTGTGTGTGGAAGCACGCAACTTCATTAACAACTAGGGAGGAGCTGCACAGAACAAGACAGTGCCAGAAGATCTGAGATCAGATTCTTGGCCAAATCCGAAGACCTTCAGCGAATTGGAATTTTTTTTTCCTTTCTAAAGTGTTTTACTAGACAAGGACCGAACAGCCATCTATAATAAAAATGTCTATGTGCTCCGTGGGCCTTTCAGTAATTTAATAAACTTCCAAATGCCTTATAGAAAACTCCGTGTTACCATTATGATAAATAAAACTTTCAGTGAAGCTGAGTCTTCGTAAAATTTATTTTAAGAAATGCAAAATTTTGCTACTTTATCTTAATATTTGGGGTACATTGAATCAAACAGTGCTTTTAAAATAATTCACCAGGACATAGTAACATAATTGAACATATTGAATGTTACAGACTGGTATAACCTGAATCTTAAAACCTTTATAATCTGAATATTAAAACCTTTATTCTCCAAAGTATAGTGTGCTTAAACTTAAACAAGAACAGTATCTTGTTCCTGGAAGACTTTCTTTCTTGCTTTAAGTCTTTGGTTTTTTTCTAATCTTCAATGTTTCACTCTTAATTTAGACTTTCAGAAAGGGTAGCCAGATACAGCTGATAGTTTTATGTGTACAGAACAAGATTCAAGTGTGGACCCTGAAGGTAAGCCTTAAACCCATTTTTTTTAGACATGTAAAGTTAGAACTTCAAGCATAAGTGATAATGAGATGCATGATGTACAACATCAGACGACAGGATCCTGTCTGTTCCTTCATGTCTGACAGGTCACTGACTGACAGAAATTCACTAAGATCAATAACCAGTATTTGATAGGCATGTCTGATCAAGAAGATATATATTGTTGATGTGAAGATGTTAAGAAATCAACGTTTATCACTTCTTTGATTAGCTTGTTTCAAGAACTACCCATCTTGTGATTGAAAATATTCTCAAAGTCACCTGCAGGAAAGAGATAATAGGATATTTGGATGGAGATGGGAAATTTTGAGAGGTGGGTCTGTATGGCTGTAGCATATAGTTAAAGTAGAAGGTGGCAGGAGGTGTTCCTTCCTCTGTTCACCGTGGTTTTTTGTGACCCTAGGCTAATCCTTTTACCTCTATGTCACTGCATCCGTGCTCAGCATGAGTAATACATGGTGTACTTGCTCTCTTAATAGTGTTGCTTGGAGAAATAATATCCAGAGTGTACACAGAGTTCTGAAAATGTAAAATTCTGTATAAATCCACAGATGGCATTTAATTCCTAATTTAGAAAGACAGCTGTGTTTCTTAGTAAGGTAGTTTGTTAGTTATTATTGATGCTTTGACCACGTGAGTAATATATTAGAAAATGTTTAGATAATACCAAAGGGACTATGATAACAAAAAAAAAAAAAAAAGACAAAAATGACTGGTAGGCCACTAGCTGAGAAGGACTTGATAACTTATTGCAAATTATATAACAGGTTAAACTAAAAATTACAGAATTACAAAATTACAGTACTGACTATTGCTCAGGTACACTACATTTTTTAATCTGCCCTAGTTTAGTGACAAGTTTTTGAGTCAGAGGTCTACATCTCCTGCTTTTACTGTTTCTGTTAAGAAACAGAACATTCTTCTGGTGTATTCAGGCTGTAAACTTGCCCTTTGTATAGCGTAGGTTAAGCAGTTTCATGTTTTGAGGGTGCCATAAATCTTATAAGCCAAGGTGCTGATTGTTTTAAAGTGACTGCCTATTGCCAGCTGTAGTTCTTCTATTACACTGGGAATTAAAGATTAAGGAAGCTTGTTTAAAGAATTCTTACTGCTGTCTTTTAGTAGAAAGAGAATTAATTTGCTGTTGTTAAAAGATTAAAAAGTACAGTGATACTTCACCGTCTTGGGGGTCTGCAGTGAAATTAACGCTTGCGAGAAGAGAGAGAGATTCAGGGACACTTCTGGCAGAGGGATAGCACATGTGGCATCAGGAGTTACTAATAATGGAATGGTGCTCGCCAGCGATGCATCAGTGAAAGAAAATAGCTAGAAAAGAGGCCTGAGATATCTTGTTAGCTGGAGGTCTAAGGGCAATCCTCTTCTAAGATCTGTTTTTTTCACAAACCAAGTAATTTCAGATGATGGAGAAATGCATGCCCTCGCACTACCTGCCCTGACCAGCTGCAGCTTCTCTGCTGACAGGTTACAGAGGGGCCCTTGTCAGCTTTTTGTCTAGATTTTTTTTTGCCGTCTCTGCCTTCTTTCCCCTGTCTTCCTCTTGACAGAGGCTTAGAGCCGACAAGGTGTCTGTTTTCAGGTTCTGCAGCTCTCATATGCCATTTCAGGAGGCAGTTTAATGTTTTATATTACTCGTCCAAACAAGACAAGTAAAAATGCCATCTACACTTGTGATGATTATAGTTTTCAAAGCTAAAATCAAAGGCAGCAAGTGAGATGCCTTAGAATCGTTTCAGAAATTTTAAAATTGTACTCTTGCATTTCTGATCCTTGAACCTTTACTGACAATGTGACTTGATCTTCCAACAGCCTTCAGCACAAAAGCTTGTCAAGCAATGCAGGAAGTTGTCATGTTAATTGGTGTCATGGTCTTCAACCAGGACACTCAAATAACTGATTCCTTAGATTATAGTAGTTGAACTGCAGAAGTTTTTAGCTGTTTCTTTTTTTTTTTTTTTTTTTTTTTTTTTTTTTTTTTTTTTTTTTTTTTTTTGGGNTTTTTTTTTTTTTTTTTTTTTTTTTTTTTTTTATTCTGTTGGACTTTTCTGGGTTGTTTTTTTCCTCTGGAATAGCTTAGTTTCTATTAAATTAAGCAGAGCTTTAAGGCTTCCTTCTGTCTCTATTTTGTTTCTCTTAATGTTCATCAGCTTAATTAGAAGGTGAGAAGGTGTTCCAAGAAACTTCTGCTTCTTTTTAAGGTTTCCTGAGCAACTTGCAAATTAGTTAGGCAGTGAAATATCTCTTTGTGTATCCCTGATTCTTATTTTGACAATTTTTAGAGAGCCTATGTCGTTCTTCAAATACCTTTGAAAAAAGCATAGAATAATTTTTAATTTTATAGTTTGATGTATCAGGAGGGGTTCTCTGAAACAGAAGAAACAGAGCTTATGGACATCTTGCCCGTCTTTTTCTCCCAGGAGGCTTTTCTTTTTGATTTAGCCCTAATATGTGATTTAAGTTGGAACTTAAAAGATTTTAAATCAACTGCCTCATTGAAATACCATACTCTGGAAGTTCTGTCAACATCCAAAAGACAGACTCTTTTTGGTCTGGAAGCTAGTGCATAATAATTTGTTTGTTGGTCCAGTAAAGTATTGCATTATCTACCTTGTCAGTAGATCCTGACACTCGTAGTGCTTGGCCCTTACCCTGGGACACATAAAAACCTCTTGATAAATGAAAGGGCTGCGTAGAGCAGAGGCACAGTGGCAGCAGCATCTCCCTCTTCTCTACCCCTTTTGAACAGGAGAGACAGTGTGTTTTGTTTTTCCAGTATGGGATGTTTCAGAATGATTATAGTAATTGAAGCTGGCACTAGACGTGCTTGTGGCTTCACAGAACTATAGCAGTGTTGTAAAACAGCATTCATTGTTTTCTGTCTTTAGTCTCCTGGAGAGGCTCCCTCCTCTTCCCACCAAGAGTAATAATACTGGGTGAGGTAATAGCTTTTATATCTGTTAAGGATTCAGCCCTTAAAGTACACACCAGGTCAGGGGGTTTTATGTGCATATTGGCTCCCCACAGAATATCAAGACAAAGTCAAGGATTCAGCATCGTTCAGACTGTGTCTGCAAAGCCATTCCTTGACACCTGGAGTTTCAAGATGGAAATCTTGTTTTGAAAGTTGGCTCAAGCGAAACAGGGGTTCCTACGGGTGAGTAGAGCTTGGCCACGAGGAAGTCAGAGCTCATTGACTGCTGGGCCAAGGCAGGGCAGGGACATTCTGAACTGGCCATGGGCTGGGCTCAGTTCTCAGCACCATTCACTAAGGAGAAGCCAAATCCAGGCCCCAATAAAATAAAATATTGTTCGGCCGTTCCTCTGGAAAGTGGATGGAAGAGATGCTGTTTATACAGTTGATGGTGTATAAATTCAGGGACTGTGAAAAACAGTTGAATGCTACAGTGAAGTGTATTTCTGCAAGTCCATGGAGGAAATCTCATTCAGTATAGGCTTAAGAATTTATGCAGATTCGAACTGACAGATGGAACTTCTCCATGCCCATCCCTGAAGATTTGCATTCCAACCAGCAAAGTCTCAGGGTATAGAATGGTTTGAAAGAAATGTCATTAACTGCTGAGAAAAGATGTATTTCAGTAGGTTACAGATATTAACTCTCCTAGGGAAAAAAGTAGTTCTAGCTTCTTAAATCTCTCAGGCTTTTGAGGATAGGTACGACAAATGTTCGAAAGTCACTAATAGTCTGGGTGAAATGTTTATGACCTGTTTTGTGGTTTGCTTTTTTTTTTTTCCTGAAGAGGTTTTTGTTAATTCTTCCCCCCCACCCACCCCACCCCCCCACCAAAAAGTGTATTGAACAAGTCAAAATGATGTAGAACAACTTTAAAATTATTCTTGTGTCCAGAGATTAGCTGAATAGGGATGTTGTGGGCTTTCTGGGGTTTGAAATACAGAAGCAAAAGAGAGATTATTCTTTTAGCCTTGTATATTCTAGCCTCGTCCAATAACTATGCAAGGATGTAAAACGAATCTGAACGTGGTCATTTATATTTCATTTGAATGCCAGTAGTGTATTTTGTGCTAGAGCCTTGGACTTACCTCTTACATTGGGAAGACCCTTGCAGAGTAGTAAAGAGACAAGCACACAGTTCTCTGAATGTCCAGAACCAGTTTATTTTCCCTGACCAGATGTCTGCAGTCAGGTTATTGATGTCACATCTCTTACTTTGTTTTGTTGGCCAGATGTGAACGTAAATGTATCATAGTCCAGCTCTTTGGTATCACCATGGAACAGAATGGGAACATTGTGGATGGTAGGACTGTGTAATCACTATGTAGAGCATGTGGACTGGCAAGCAGTGCTAGCGCAGGAGCTGTTGTCCTCTCGTTCCACATTTTGTCCGTACAGATACAGTTATGCATCAGTGACTACGCAGGACAAGACCACATCCTTTGATCAGTGTATTGAATATTCAGTTGCAACAATAAAAATGGAGACCAGGTGACTGCAGACAGAAAGTTTTCTGTTAAAGTGGGATTTGTGTCATACCCTGTATCTAGGGTTTCATCTTAGCAAGGATTTTGCTGCATTACTGTACGCAGCCAATATGTGTCTGTCTGTCAGTGGAGTCAGTGGAGACCTTGCAGTTCACAGATTAAGTGACGGCTAAAGACCATGGTCTCCATCATCATTTAACTTAGCTTCAGTTTTATGAGATTCAGCCAGTTTGCCTTTCATTCCAAGATGGAAATCTTTTAACTGCACTTCAAATAGAAGAAAGCTCCTCACTTTGTTTCTCGCAGAAAACTCACCAGGGAAAAATAAATTTTGAAGTGGTAAGAACAAAAACAGTCTGTGCCATTTTTAGTCACCCTAGTAAGATTAATTTCTCACAGATGTATGTGTTACACTGTCGTGGTTTGACCTCGGCGGCAACAAAGAGCCACGTAGCAGCCCCTTCCCTCTGCCTCCCCACAGCAGTGAGGAGAGGATCAGAAGGAAAAGGCAGACTCGTGTGTTGGGACAAAAGAAGACTGTTTAACAGAACAACAAGTATTAAAGGGAAACAATAACACAGATGGGGGGGAGTACAAACACGAGTACGATACCAACTGCAGCCCGCGCCGTCCCAACCGCCACCGACGCCGCGAACCCCTCCCTGGCCCCGGCCGCTCAGATAAACCCCAATGCCCACCTCCTGTCATTGCCTCCCCCCTTTCCCGGCCAGCTCCCTGCCACCCCTGGGCCTGGCACACATGGGATGGAATAGCCGTCCCTGCTGGAAACCAGGAAATACACATCCAGGGGCTGAGCAGCATTTTCTAAGGAAACCAGAAGCATTAAGTCAACTTCATTTCTTTACAATGTTAGCATCATTTGGGTTTATAGTGCCCTTGTTAGTTAAATCAGAAATGCCATATAAGTCTAAAGTTAGAACATCTCTTCCCCTAAAACCAGGAGGAAATCACTTACTTTTATAACGAAGCATCAGTTGCCACGTGGAGACTCTGTTTTCTAGATGTGGCTTGAAACAATTTTCATAGAGGTTAAAATCTCCCATATTTATTGTCTCTAAGGGAACTAGGGGCCAAATGCACTACTTCTTTTCATCTGAATTCAATTTGTGATTCTAGAATGGAGACTAGGCTTATACTAATAAGGCTTGTAGTTGGGCTGAGAACAGAAAAGATAAGCCCTTTGCTCTTTTTGGTACTCATTTCTGGGACTAAAATGGGAAGTCTGCACTTTTGCAAAGGTGCAGAACTGCACTTCAGGATTTCTTGAACAGCCTGTTCTTCTTAATGGGCTTTTAAAAATCCTGTTCTGAGTGTTTTTCAAACTGTAGCCTATTTCAGCTGTTGTATAGCACTTCTACCTTTACTCCACAGTAGGTCTCATTGTGATAGCCAGAGATTGTCTGCAATATATCTGTGTTTCGGAGGAAGGAAGATGGAATTTCCATTTTGCTTTGTTTTTTGCCTTACTTAAGCCTTCACATCTTTTATTAGAATAGCAAGGCATTTACTTGCTTGCTTATATTACATTGTTTATTTCTAAAATCAGTGTTCATGCTTAATCCTTATTGCAGTCTTAGGACCCAATCCTTGTATGGGTTAATTTTGGTAGTTGNCCTCCCCACAGCAGTGAGGAGAGGATCAGAAGGAAAAGGCAGACTCGTGTGTTGGGACAAAAGAAGACTGTTTAACAGAACAACAAGTATTAAAGGGAAACAATAACACAGATGGGGGGGAGTACAAACACGAGTACGATACCAACTGCAGCCCGCGCCGTCCCAACCGCCACCGACGCCGCGAACCCCTCCCTGGCCCCGGCCGCTCAGATAAACCCCGATGCCCACCTCCTGTCATTGCCTCCCCCCTTTCCCGGCCAGCTCCCTGGCACACATGGGATGGAATAGCCGTCCCTGCTGGAAACCAGGAAATACACATCCAGGGGCTGAGCAGCATTTTCTAAGGAAACCAGAAGCATTAAGTCAACTTCATTTCTTTACAATGTTAGCATCATTTGGGTTTATAGTGCCCTTGTTAGTTAAATCAGAAATGCCATATAAGTCTAAAGTTAGAACATCTCTTCCCCTAAAACCAGGAGGAAATCACTTACTTTTATAACGAAGCATCAGTTGCCACGTGGAGACTCTGTTTTCTAGATGTGGCTTGAAACAATTTTCATAGAGGTTAAAATCTCCCATATTTATTGTCTCTAAGGGAACTAGGGGCCAAATGCACTACTTCTTTTCATCTGAATTCAATTTGTGATTCTAGAATGGAGACTAGGCTTTTACTAATAAGGCTTGTAGTTGGGCTGAGAACAGAAAAGATAAGCCCTTTGCTCTTTTTGGTGCTCATTTCTGGGACTAAAATGGGAAGTCTGCACTTTTGCAAAGGTGCAGAACTGCACTTCAGGATTTCTTGAACAGCCTGTTCTTCTTAATGGGCTTTTAAAAATCCTGTTCTGAGTGTTTTTCAAACTGTAGCCTATTTCAGCTGTTGTATAGCACTTCTACCTTTACTCCACAGTAGGTCTCATTGTGATAGCCAGAGATTGTCTGCAATATATCTGTGTTTCGGAGGAAGGAAGATGGAATTTCCATTTTGCTTTGTTTTTTGCCTTACTTAAGCCTTCACATCTTTTATTAGAATAGCAAGGCATTTACTTGCTTGCTTATATTACATTGTTTATTTCTAAAATCAGTGTTCATGCTTAATCCTTATTGCAGTCTTAGGACCCAATCCTTGTATGGGTTAATTTTGGTAGTTGCCAGAAATTCTGATGAAGCGCTGGCCACTTTATGTCAACAGAGCATTGTCTCTACTTGGATATAACATTCCATCCATCTTTCCGGGAGTTTTCTCATCTCTTCTTGAAGGAAGAATGGAGTTATAAGAAAGAAACAATATCCTCTGTAACTGTAAATCATTGTAAGATTGATTTTGGAGGGAGGAGGAGATGGGAAGACAAAGGTATAATAAAAAAGGTAATTTGAGAGTCTCATTGCCTCTCAGAAGAAATGGTTTGTAAGAGTTGAGATGTCTGGCCGTAATAAGCAAACGAAATAGGAATTCATTGCAGTGCAGTACCACATATTCCTTCTTTCAGCAAAGATCTTTCTCACACAAAGGTGGCATCTGCAATAGTATGTAATATGACCAGCCTGCAGTGGATGAGGAAACTCTGGAGAGGAATTGTACTTAGCCCTCGCATCTGCTTGTATTCTGCCCACAAATTTGTCCCTGTGAGGACAGTGGGACCTCAGTGCACTAAAAAATGCCAGTGAGCTGAATTAAAATCAGGAAAGGTTGGTGATATCCTCATAAAAGTGTGCTAACCTGAACAGAAAGGCGTCAGTATTCAGTATGAGCTAATAACAGATTTAAAAGATGTAATGTAGCTACCACTGCCAGGAGAAGGCATAGGCGAATCATTCCTTGTCTGCTGCTGTAGGATAGAAATTACATGGTCCCAAAAGGCTGTATTGAAATAGAACTTCCTATCTGTGCTTTGTACTTTGTAAAAAGTTGTGATACTTGGAGAATGCTGAACCAAAAGTTTCTTCTCTCCCTGCCTCGCCTCACCTCTTTCCACACCTATCTGAGTAAGTGGGAAAAGTTGTACTCTAGCAGTATTTGCTAACAGGAGTTGTTGAAGCTGTCAGCACACTGTAACGCCTAGAGCAGGAAGCAACAACTTAGCCTCAGGGAAGGCTTTTAAATGGGCTCCAGTATAGCCAACAGTTTCTGTTTTGAGGGTTGCTCTTGATTTTACTGAAGAAAAGAACGAAGGAAAGGAACGCAAAGGTCTTTCTGAGTTGACTCTATAAATGTCTTACTCTCCAGGCTGTGCTGAATGAGTAGCAAGGGGATCAGCTCTGTCAACTGCGATGCACGCAGAAATAAATAACAAAATGTGAAAGAGGAACAGTTTTCTGTAGTTTAGTTGGGAATCACAAAAGTTACAGAATTATGTGAGGCATGTAGAAATCTGCACAGTATCTTGGAAAGAGAAGCACAGGCCTGAAATCTATTTCAGTAGGTCTATTTTTCCCTCTGACTAGCTTTTAAGAGTACAACAGTCTTACATTTGAAACCTCATAATGATGTGCTACTGTGGAATATCACTTTTACATGGGTGACATAGACTGAGGTGAGTGTTGCTCAAGCATTGCAAAAGTCAGGAAAGGTCTCAGCTATGAAATTTGGATCTTGAAATGGTGATTCATAAAGATTTTTAAATGTCTGAGAGTCTTTCTAGTTTTGCATAGAATCAGCACTTATAATGAGATAAACACAGAGCTGTAATTTAACTTCATTGTTACTAAAAAAATAAATCAGAAATTACATAACAATAATGGAAAAAGGCACAATTTCTTATTTTCCTAACATACTAGAACTGTGTAGAGATTTTCACTTTTAACTTCCATTGGAATTTAGGAGGATGGGAAATTATTGAGACTTCTATCCATGTGTTTTAAAGATATCTGCATGCACTGGTGAGCAGAATCATAACTTAATATAAAAAAAATAAAAAAGGTAATTTTTCTATGTATTTGGTAAAGAACAGTTTGACTCTGAGTGAGGATAAGGAGGGTTGATCTAATGAGAGCCAGTTATGTTCACAGCAAATAACAGACACCTTGTAAATGAAAGCTCCCTGGAGAGTGGTTTCAGTTCTTAGATGGACTGGAAAAGCAATATGAACACTTCCTTATTTTCCTCGTCTGTCCTTTCAGCTGTCTGTGTTAGTTTTGCAATACCAGATAAATTCATCAGCAGTGACATTCTCTAAGAAGAGTCTCATTGCCTCTCAGAAATGCACTAAAAAAAATACTGTCCAAGACCACAGTGTCAGGCAAAATGGACATATTCTATTGTATCCCTATCTCAAAGGCTGAGCTTCTGATTAAGATTGTTCCCTAAAAGGGGTTGTGTTTCAGATACTTCTGAGACCACAGGATCATCTCAAGTACTTCAGAGAGGCTGAAGCACCAAGTCACTCTCTATCAGCTGAAGAATGATCCGTTTTTGCTATCAACAAGAACCAACTGTCAATTTTCCCTGACACGCTGCACATCCAACATTGATTTGTTGCTCATGATGTCCCTCTTCTTTCTCACTGCTGCTGTTAGATTGCCAGACATCCTCACAGAAGAATAGACGATTTTATTCCACATCATGGTGTGTAGCAAACTCAGGAAGGATGACATTTAAAAGCCTGAGATGAACCAGCCAACTGGGACTTTCAAAAATTCAACCCCTAGCAGAGCTGACCTTGGCCTGGGTGCAGGTATGGCATGCTAATGGCTGATTCAGATTGGATTGAATTAGAGCTAATCATTGCAGGCAGCATTGCCAGGCAGAGAAAACAAACAGCAGCATTCAAAGCTAAAGAGATTTGTGCTAAATGGGGAAGAATTGAATGAGTGGCTCTTTTTTTATTATTTTGTAATGAAAATTTGGTTTTGTTGCTGAGCTATTGCTAAAGACAGCAGTGTTAAAGTGGAACTGGAATGTTAATAACCTAAGTATTTCTTCCTGATGATGCAGGCTTAATGCACCTTTAATTAAATTTGTTGGAACAAGTGCTTTGCTTTCCTTGGAAAGGTGAAAAAATGTTGATAATGATCCATTGCTAGCTTAGGGATTGCATTTTAGTAACAATCAAAGCAATTAGTGAAAGTTGCTTGGGTAGTTTGAAGAAAAATGTAATGTTAGAGCTTTGAAATGTTCTCTGTAATCTTTTTACATGTGTAACTCTTAGCTCAAAAATAGGAGAGTGATAACAGTAAAATGATTATTCCTTTTTGTTAATTTTCTCAGTGCCTTCCCTACAGCAAGTACTGCCAGTGGTATCAATGAAATTTAAAAAAGAAAAAGAAAAAAAAGAAAGCATCTTTGCTCTTTCCATTTTCTGGCTGAGCATGTGAATGATATGCCACTAAATCTCATATTTTACATACAAATAAGCATGGGAAAACAAGGAGTGAATTATTGATGCTTTTTAAGTTGATGGGAAAGCTACCCTGACTTTATCAGAGGCCAGCGTGAACCCGGAATGAACTCTGAATGGCTGAAAGTTCCGTTCTGGCGGTGGATACTGAAAGCACGAGTGGGTGGCTGGTACACCTCAGCACCCCACTGGTGCCCATTCACTTGCCTGTTCCTCACAGTCGTGGCTTAGATAACAAGAGTGGCAGGGTAATGAGCTTGGATACGAACTGCTCCAGAGGAGGTATATCCCCCTCGTTTGCTATTTGTGTGGTGGCAGTGAGGAATGAAAAGTAGGGAAAAAAAAAGGGAGGAATTGAAACCTTCTTCTGATTTTTGTTTTTCTAAGGGAGAAGAAGGTATATAGTCCTTAATCAGTAATAGCAGACTACTTATAAGGTCTAAGAGAAGAGTCTAACTGTTTCTATTCAAGAATGTAACTAAGGAAGTCTGTCCACTGTTCTGATATCCGTGCAAAATGAGGGAAAATTGCCAAGACGGTTGCTAATGCAAAGGAGCTTCTGTTCTCATGAAAGTCCCCCCCATGCTGGCACACAGCACAACCTGCTGCTACTCAGGGTTATTTCAATACCTGACATGACGCATCAGCAAGGAAAGAATCCTCCTGAACAGTAATCACTGGGCTACGGCAGCGGGTGGTGGTGATGACTCCCTGGGGCTGTGTTTGCAGAGAGCATTAAGGTCTGCTGTGGTGTCCCCAGCATTGCTTTGCATAAGACAGAGGAGTTTGTACCAGTAAGATACCTCTAAAACAGAATTAGTGTCCAATAAGATACCATTTATAAGATGCTTCTGTTTTTTCCCAGGCTAGATATTAGTGACAACCAACCTCACTACTTCGCTGACAACAATGCATCCACCTCTGAAATAGCTGTTTGGTTAAGATTAAATTTTGTTTCTTGCTGAGTGTTTCAAGAAACAGAAGTATGAATGGCATATCTGCTTTCCACTTATTCTTTGGTCAGGGAAGTTAAATGTTGCTGAATGTCATTAACGACTCATGGTCTAGGAAAGTCTTTATCTTTGGGAATCTACAGTCTTCTATGACAATATAAATGATAATAAATACATGCCTAGTGCTGATAGATGTTAAACTATTAATCTGTTTTTAAAAATGCACAAAGGAAAGCCACCTCCAGAATGTATGAAGACACCCTGTAAGTTCATTTTTACAGCCATGCATGGTGAGGAGGAGGGGGCTTGGACCGGAGGCAGAGGTACGCCTCAGTGTGTTCTGCTGATGTGGCAATGAACATCGCAAACAGTAGACTCCCAAACCTAGTTCTCCTTGTCCAAAGAGTATAGTACCTGAGTACAGACAGGCATTTCAGGAAGAGAGGAATGTTATAACCCAAACCCAACCAAATTCAAACATGTACTGACATAATTGATGTAGATATATTTATAATGAGTAGTTAGGAATTATTGTATGTTCTTTTAATGAGTCACCGCTATACATATTGGATTTTCAGCTCCCCTGCAACAAATGTGTACCAGTCCTCAAAAAGGTGTGCTGAGCTTGTCAGAATCCACCTCAGTGGAAACGTAATTTAAAATTGTTAAGGATGTCGAATAGCAATCCTGGGATGATAACAAAAGCCTTCAAACTATAGGCACAGCACCACAGAGAAGCCCTCAGACTATAAACAGAGATGACTACTTATTGATCAGTCTGGATGCAACCTGGAGAGAAACTGGTTTTAGAGGATAACAAAAATCATATTGTTTGACTTACCTGTGCTCATTAAAGGCACTAGTGAGGCCATGGTGTGTCTCCTGAGGAGTGCTGAAAGCAGGAATCTCCTGCTGAAAGAAACTGTGTATTGCGAATAATGGTAAAGTAAAACAGCAAATTCCTGTTAAATCTTTTGCCAGGCACTGTGTGGGGGACTCAGGTAGCTTAACCATGAATTGGATTGTGTATCAACGTGTGAAAATTGACTGTAACTCATTATATAGCTATCTTTAGAATGTTTGTTCAAGTCTGCAAGACAAATTGCTGGGTTCACTGTTACCATACTTCAGCAGTGAACATGCGGAATTCATCAGTATGATACCCTCTACTTTACTAATACACTTGCAAATATTATCACTCAAGAAAATTCTATCTGGGTATTGGATTAAGGTTTGGTTGATTACATTTAGGTCAGTTAGTTTGGTTATATGCCTTTGAGGACTGGCTATTAAATCTGAATGCAACAAGACTTTGGGAAGGGCTTCAGGGCCCACAGTTTCAGTGTGTATACACTGTCATATTTCTTTTCTCTCTACGTTTGGAAGTAATGTCCTCTTAATATAGCCACTGTGGCAGATGCTGAGAGTTATCTGTTCAGGTGATCACATACTACAGTTTGGTTTATCCTTTCAAGTGGGATAGAATAAAATCGATTTTCCATAGTTGAATTCTTATATTGTCATAAGCTGAACTATCTATAGTATGTCCATTGATGATGCCACAAAAATGGTGAAAGATGCTTTACACCATTGGTCAATTTACCAGGAAAGTAGCCATCTGAAAGGATGGGAATGAGGTAAATGTTATCTGTTTTTTCAACAAACCCCAAGTCGCGTTATTTGCTCTAGTGTTAAAAAATGGGGAAAACACCAGAAATGGTTGTTCATTTTCCTGGGTGGAAGAAAAGCAAAGAAGCTGTAAGAATTACGGACAAAGTTGGTATTTGATTTGAGTATGGGGAAAGGTATTGGAATATCAGGAAAAAACTCCACATTCTGGTGGGCTGGCCTTGGCCAGCTGCCAGACCTCCTTCCAGCTACTCTCTCCTTCCCCCTCCTCAACAGGACAGGGGGAGAAAATAGGACCAAAAGGTTCATGGGTGGAGAAGAAACCAAGAGAGATCACTCGCCAGTTACTGTCATGGGCACGAGCACCCAGTACGCAGACGAAAGGGACATTGGCAGGGATAAAAAGAAAAATAAAAGAAAACAAGAACTTTTACCATATGCTGTAGAAGAAGAGAGGAAAAAAGCAGGCAGAAGGAAAGTGTAGTGTTTGTTTACAGGAATATCTGGAAGGGATGGCCAGAATATTCTCACCACTTTGTTCTTGGTGTGGTTTCCACAGCAGGCTGCTAGAGTGCCTGCCGTGCTGTTTTCCAGTTTTTAAATTATTAGCTTTGAATGCAGAATGCTGAGTTCAGTTTTGGCAAAAGCTCAGGAAGACATTTAATATAAAAACTGGGGACTTCAGTGTTTCAAATGGTCTGCTGGAAACTCAGCAGGGTTGAATCCATGTTGGAAGCAGTGTATGCTGGCCTGGAGCCCCATACAAATTGGGTCCTCACACAGCCTGCAGCTCTGTGCGCTTCTGCCTGGCTGCTGGAGAAGAAGCAGAACAAGAATCAGTAGAAATGCTACTCAAATAGGTGTTTAACTAAGTGTTAGCATAATTTTTGGTGGTCATCAGTTATAAAGTTTATATTGGAGAACTCTGACCTGTAATGAATTAATCTGTTCTGTTTTAAACTGCAGGTATTTATGTGTCTACTGCAGCCCTGGTGTCATGGGCAAACTGAGCTTGAGAGAAACTGAAGAAATAGAAATGAGGATCAGTGCCGTGTGTCCAAGCAGTATGGGAAAAGAGGTAAAGTTGAAAAAGTAACCACAGTAAACACAGGAGGAGTGGTATCAGTGGCCTTAGGATGTGAAAAAAAGAGGCCCTTAAAGTTTTCTTCATAATGTTATACACGTAGTGGTAGTAGCTGGTATAATTGTCTTTTACTGAGCTCTTTTGTGCACATGCAGACAGACTGAGATGACACCCAAGAATTAAGTCTTATATGGTATGGATTTTGGAATTGTGGAACAGCCAGGTGTAAATGTTTTTTAGAGTTTTAGTAACTCTAAATGGGTTGGTTGGGTTCAGTTTGGAGATATCCCTATCTGAAAGTTTAGAGGCTGTCTACTGGGTGAGATCATAGATCAGCACTGAATTTTACAACATCAAAGGCAATTTAACCCAAGGATTGATAGGTAGTTGGGTCCTAATTCTTTTGGTACTGTGGTCTGTACTGCCATAATACCAACTAGCATGTATTATAATGTCATCACAATGGTAAAGTGTAAATAACTTTCTCCTATTGGCATTAGACTGAGGTGTGGAACAAAAAAATTAAACTAGTATCACCAGAGAATGAGAAAAAAATCATGCTCTATCCCCATTTTTATTTATTCTTGGTGCTTTGGGGGCTCTTTTGATTGTTTCCTTTCACTCCTTCCCTCTCCAATTAACTTCTAGTGTTTACTAGGAAACTTGAGAAACCAAGATAATTTGTAATTAATACCTCCTTAATTCCTGTTTTACAAACACCTCATCTATTCCAGATTCTAAGACTGGTGTTTTGTTTTTATTCTAACATACACCAAGGAAAATGTTCCCTATCAAATTGGGTATGAGGTTAATCCTTACCTTTTTTTTGTGGGTGAGAGGGGTTAATTTTTTTTCCGGTCTGAAATCCTTCTCTTTGATGAATGGCCCATGCTGCTTATAGTGCCTTTCATCTCTAGAGCAGGTGGAGTGCTGCACTGCTGCATTTCAGAACAGATTTTCTCTAACAGTGCTCCCTATTCACAAAGAAATAAGTGGCTCTTGCAGAGTCACAGCGAAGCAACGTGGGGAGGTGGGTTTAGTCATAATTTTGAATAGTTGGAAAGTAGTCTCCTGAATGAACACTTTCCTACCGTATGTGGCTAATTAAAATCCACTACTGCTTCCTGCTTTGCAAAAAAGCAGTTGAGATAGGTTACTGGTTCCTTGTGAATAAAGCCTGAAGATCATACCAAAAAGCAGTGGACTATTTGCAGCTAGATGTTGAATGGAAATGTGTCAGTGATGTATGTCTGAGACTGACTGTGAATTACCAAAATATTTGAAAGAAACTGAGCAAATTCTTATGGCACGCCCCCATAGTTTGCAGTAGAACAGGCAAACATCCAGTTTTAAAGCCTTAGATCCTTCTAAAAATGTGAAAAACATCTTTAGAAGGATCTAAGTACACATGGCGATTTGAATGTCTGTATAAATAACTGGATGCCGAGTATTAAGTGCCCCGAACTTTGAAACAGGTATGGTTTCTTTCAATCTAGTTTCTAGGATGTGTTACCTGTTGTAGTGCTGGTGAAATCCCTTTATTCAAATGCGTACACTTACAGTTGCTATATTTTAATTGTTGGTTGTTGTTTTTTTTTTTTTTAAATTGAAAAAAATGGAACTATTTAAGCACTTTCATGGAATAAGAAGGTGTTTGGAGCTTGTAGGTTCTCGGTGAGACTGGAGCTGGATTGGGTGACGTGGGGATGTGCGATGATGTGCTAACTCAAAGCTTTGGCCTGGAAGTTGTACGGACACGGCATGGGCACGGTTGCGTTCCTGTCTCTGAAAGGCTTCTCAACCTGGAGTGGGCAACTTGTCTGGTGTTACAAGATGAGGACATTCTGGTTTGCTTTGGATGAAGTTTCCAGCACTTCCAGAGCAGCCAGGCTAGGAGGGTGGGAAGAGCTTGATCTCAGATAAGGCAAGCAGAGTTTTTAAAACACCTGCTGTGAGTTTATGGAAAACTCTTCACTGTCAGATGTTTCAAAAGAGCTGCCTGAGGCCAACACACTGGTATTTTTAACAAAATGGTTCTGTCAAGAAATTGTCAGTTGTGTAAACACAGGACAGTATTACAGAGAAGACACTATGGTAGGGTGAGAGCTCTGTTCATTTCACATACCCCGTGGGGTTCATTTTTGCTGCAAGCGGAGGACACTTTCATATCCACTGAAGCTGCAGTTTTAAAGTCAGATGGTCTCTGTTGTGCTCTGATTATTTTATGGAGGACCTCGCTTTCCAACTCCATGCTGGCATACTAATTTGCTAGTTATTTCTTTTCTAATTTCTTCATCTCAGACCTAATGTTTACACTGCCTCTAATTGTTTTTTATTATTACATTTACTGTTTGAAATTCCAGTTTCTCTCTGTACCTTAAGTAGCTTGCTGCCAGTGCAGGATCTTTGCTACACCACTGTGCACACAGTGTTCGCTGTCTGCATTTGCATAATGAGCTAATCTTTGTTGGCTGATTACTTTGTGGAAAGAATTGTACATTTAACTGATAATAGTTGCAACCTATCAAACCGCAGTCACTTCACAAATGATGACAGTACCTTTGCTAAACCTTCTGCTGAATTTTATGAGCTCTCCCTATTGACACCTGGTAAGAAACTTCACTGAACGTTCAGCTCCAGCAGATGAAAGCCTGGCATCTTAACTGGTCAGTTGCTCTGGAGTTAATAAAAGCAAGAAAACTCATAAAGTCTCTTTAACCCTGTTCTTTTTTAAAGGGAATGATGTGTCTTAATATAATGTTAGCTTGAGACTAACAGGGAAAAAAAGTATGTACTTTTCCAAGCTACAGTTTTAAAAGAACTTCCTTGACTTCTTAACTGGTCTTATAATTCTAAGGTTTTCTTCGCAAGCAAAACACCTAAAGCTTTAATTTGGTTGGCCAGATTAAATAGCTCTGAAGTTACATATTAGCCATCTAACTTAAATGCCTCAATCTACCTTTCAGCAGAAAACTTTTAGCAAGTCTTACCATGGCTTTCTGTATTCACAGGTGAAAATTTTGAAGTTGAATTTACAAATAGCCTAATCTAACCTCAGTGAAATTATCATTAGGATTAAATAAAACAAAGATATGTCAACATCAGCCTCTACTACCTGTAGTGACATGTTCTTCTAAAGTGACAAAGAGCAGCTAAGTCCCTTGGACTTTGTGAGCAGCCCGTTCTTTTTGTGACTTTGACTTTTTTGTAAACATAAACCATGACACTGTTAGTATAATTCAAGGAATTCTTGATGCCTTCCCGTCCAATGTCCTGAAATGGTTTGAAATTGCAATAGAAACTGTTAATGCAAATGCTAAGGATGAGACTCTCTCCTGAAGATCTGGCAGGGGCTAAGGTGGAGAGGGACCAAGTACTATTCTCCATGTTTTTCAGCTGTGGAGCTGCAGCACCACATGGAGAATTTGTCATTTGCTTACCATTGCCCATGAGGAACAACACGGAGCCGGCAACTAAATGTAACTCTTTGTCTTCAGTGTCTACTGACAAAAGACCTTTGAAGATCTGCATGTGAGGTTTCCCATATTGCTCATACTTTTAAGTAACTAACACTCAGGCAAAGACTTACTTAGAGCACTTACTGTTCGGTATTTTTTTTAAATCTAAGTGGTGGATATACAAGGGAATAGACACTGGCAACCATGGTAGACAGTGGAGGAAAAGGACAGTTCAATCAGCAAGCTGAAGTAAAAACTATGTGCCAAAGAAAATTTACTGTGGGTCTCAGCCAGGATTTTCCCAAAGGAAAACAATGTCTGTGTTGCAGGTGCCAAATTGTTTTTCGTGGTTAGAATAGAATAGCACGTTTGGCTTTCTCTGGTTTACTGCCCATTCATATCTTCTGAAAGGCTCATTTGGAAGACCAGGTTCTGACATTTACCTGCTCTGCTCTTGGAAGTCAAGCCAAACTGGCTGCTTACAATTCAGATCAGAGTATGTCAGTGCATTTCTTTAAATCTCTTAAACTGCTTCTTCAATAGCCGAAATTTATTGTAGGAATATGTTCATGTAGGGGGGAAACAATTTATTCTTACACTGAAGTTTTGACAATTTCATTTTCTCTGCTGTAACAAACGAAAGTCTGACTGTGCATGACTCGGGTGGAGGAGAGAAAATTTTTCCATGCGTGCACTATTATGTTAGGGGTTCAGCTTGCAACCCTGATGGGACTCCCACTAGGAAATAACCCCCACAAAATTAGATGTCAGGCTGCTGTTTTAATAACATAAACCAGGTAATGGATGCACCTGGCAAGAATCAGAGTGGTGCAAGTGATGGGAGCATTGAACATTAGAGCAGGAATTGTAGAAGGTATCAGGCTGATAGGTTGCTTTAGCTACCCAAGAGAGCAGCTGGGAGTTCTTTATCACTCTTTATCTCCAAAAAGTATTATATTTTAAATAATTCCTTGTTGTTTCGAGAAGCAGTGCTGAATGAAGAGAGGGACTGTTTTTATGGGAGGCTTTTAAGAGGGTTTCCCTCTCTGAAAAGAATGACTGTGCTTTTGGAAAATACTTGCTGAAATCTGATGTCAAAATTTTATTGTGGCAAACAATTCCATTATTATTCACAATCAAGAATGAGCCAGCAGCCTGCAGGTGGAAGATGACACTCTTTTCCTCAGCACAGCCTGTTACTATTGCCTGATCCTGTCAATAGCTGTTTGAAACTTCAGCCTCACAGATGAAAAGCAGCTGGCACTAAGAACAGCCAGAGTGGGTGTCTGCAGTAGTGTTGCAGAGTACACTCAGAACAGTGGTTGTTAAGTGCTACGCTGAGATTCTCTCACTCCTGCAGTGCTGGATGTTTAGAAATCTTCAAGTCTATTACATGTTGAAGGTGGAGACAATTATTCAGCATATAAAATTAGTTTCTCTAAGGGAGAAAGTTGTTCAGGTCCAAGTGATTTGGTTGAAAATTCATTAAATTTAATTTCCATGGGAGTCTGAAAGGGTTGGGATATCTAGAGGCTACGGTTTCCCCTCACCTTCAGGATCTGTTGAAAATGAATTTCCTACGAGTATCTGAATGACTCCAAAGTGATTTAGACAGATGGTTTCACTGGCTTCATGGGTCTCTCATTTCCCTCAGAAGGCATTCATTGCCAAAACAGTATTTGTTCCAAACCTTGGTTTCCTATTTCCTAGCAGGAGGCTTTTCTTCATTGATTTAGAGCTGGAGAAAAATAACATTATAACTAAACACCATCCTGAAAAAAAAAAAACCAACCTGAAAGGTTTACTTAGAAGGTCCCCAGTATATGGCATCGTTCGCATCAGCGGCCTTTACAAACCACGAAAAGGTTGATCTGGAAAAAATATATGTCATTTGCCTTCTAAGTGAAAATTGTGCCGCAGGAAGTAGTCTTGGTAACTCCAGAAAATGGACCTTATCTAATCTAAACCATCAAGAATTTGGAGCAGAGGGAAGAGGGAAGTTCAAACAGATGAATGGAAATACGATGAAACGGGCACAGTGACTTTTTTGCATCGCTTTTACTGTTTTGCTTGAAATTTCATCTGCTCTGGAGCACAGCTGGCAAATGGATTTTGTTATTAGGCTCCTCACCCTTTCAATTAATGTTCGTTTTATCAACACGGTGAGACCCTCAGCTTCCTGGTTTTATTAGGAATATTGCTTTCTTTCAGCAGTAACCTTACCTGCAGCCATGGTGTGAAGGGATGCTGCAGCGTAAATGGATTGTTGTGCTCAGTATATGAATGCCTGTGTTAATCTAAAGGAACATTTAAAATGTAAAGTCCATTTTAAAAGCAGCAAATTCCCACATCGTGAATGAATCTGATATCATGACGGGCTTTGAGCTAGAACGTGGGAAATACCAAGAGCAGATGAAATCTTTCAGAGAGGAAACATTCATTCCTTTCAAATGGTTAATTTCCCTTGGAGTTTTTGGTTTTGTTGTGTTTGTTTCCTTAAAAATCTACCACCAAAATGCCTGCTTTCCCAATTCATCATTCAAAGCGAATTCCATGTATTGTCCTTGTCTCATTCTATTTCTGACCAGGAAACTGACCTGATGAAATATTAGTCAAGTGTCAGTTCTCAATTTAACCTCATCTGAACTCATTTTTCAGCTCATGTTGCTATGTCCCCGTGTGCCGCTGCGCTTGTATGTTAAGTTTTGAGACCTTTTTTTTTGTGATGAAATGGAATCAAACAGCATTATGGTCTGGAGCTTTGGGGCTTTTTTAATTTACTGGTGGTTTGGTATCAGAGGAATAGGGAAGGTTGGTTTTTTTTCCTGATGCTCTGCTGAGTGTAGAGAACTTTTTGACCCAGTTCTTGTTTGGTGAAGTAATGAAGTATCTCATTTACAATCTGAAATTAAGAGATTTGTTCTGCTTCAGCTTAGATTCTAAACAAAAGAGAAATCTGAAAGGACATGGTCTGCACATCCAGAAACAGCATTTTAAATGATGGGAAAGTAGGTTGAATAATCCAGCTTTGAAGTGAGAATCGTACCTCTGTCTGACTGTGTGATCAGTTCATAAACAAAATGCCAGAAGAGGCCTCATGGATGCGCTGCACCGATCTGCAGAAACAGGGAAACACTGCAGCTCTCCAAGCAACTTCTTTATAGGAAATAAACACTAGTTAGGTTTTTGGACACAAATATGATGTTATGTTGCAAACAAATTTTGAGTTTTTCTATCTATCTGCTCAAACTAGTTAAAATTGTATTTTCAGTTCCAGTTCAATGTAGTACATTGGTATATATATTATATATATTATAATTTGAATGGAAAAATGTGTGCTCTCATTACTATCTATTCTTAAATTATTTATCTAAATTTTTTGCTGTTATACCTCAGATCTGTCCATCCCTAGCTTCTTGTGTTGGTTTGGTTTGTTTGTTGGTTTTTTGTTTTGTTTTGGTGGTGGTGGTGTTAGGATTTGCCTAAGATGCATCAAAGTGCGGTGGATAAGATCGTGTCCCATTGACCCTGATTTATTTTTTTTAAATATATTTTAGGGACAGAAAGGTCAGATGTCAGAGGTAATTCACTGTGTAACTCGGGCTGTGGAACGTGGAATAAATGATATACATTAGAATGGCATGTGTTCTGGTATAGCATGTACCTCAAAAAATCAGATCTTGACTGAAAATATCGATCTGATGATTTGTTATCTTGAAAATAACTTTGTTCCACTGGATAGCTACCTTCTTTGTAAAATGACAACTTCTTTCAGTCTGTTTCCATAGTTCCTCATTCCCAGACCTCACAAAATTTCGTTGGCGATGTGCTTTTCTGGATTGTGCGTGTAGGCTGGAGGACACTTTTGGCAAGATTAAAAAGATGTTATCACAAACCTCTTCTCCCCCTGGGCAATCCCAGACAGCATGAAAGTCACCTGACAGGGATAACACAGATGTTTCCATCCAGCAGGGCAGCCAGTGAGTGGTTGGGTGGGTGTGAGGGACGGGCAGAAGCACCCAGCTGCCTGCAGCAGAGACTGAGTCAGGGCTGCCGACAACTTACTGGGGAGAGTCACGTTTTCCTACAACTGGCTTTCCAGTTTTTCCAAGTTGAGGTTTTACTTACGTGTTTCCATTGGTTTGTCCCATCATGCTCATTTTAAATCATGTTTAGTTACACATTTTAGGTACAATCAAGGAAGCACTTGCCCTGTAGTGCTCAGACTGTCACTGAAGATTGAGAACAATGAGAGAGCGGAAAATAAAGCCTGAGGGGGATAAATACAATCAAGATGGAAAGCAGTGGAAAAGAATTTGGAAGAGGCATCCAGAAAAACGTGAATAAATTCAGATTTAGACAATGTCTACATCTCAGTAGGTTTTAGTTCCCTTGAAGGAACTGGGGAGCTGAGGAAAATAAATTTATGTCTCAGGCAGCAAGAGCAGCTGAGGGAGGGCTCCAACCGGGGGCAACGTGAGCGTGGCTTCCAAGAGCTGTTGCTGAAAGGCTGTTTTGTTTTCAGACTGTCATCAGCCCAAAGAAGATGCCATTGGTTTCCCTGGCTGCCATCACTTCAAGCTCTGTTCCAGCCTACACGTATCAACGTCCTGTTTCTGTCACGCAGCAATGGAATTTTAGATTATTATCAGGTATGAAGATTTAGTATTTACATAGAATTTTCATGCACTGAATGTTTTACAAATATTCCCTAATCAGTTGTCTCAGTACCAGCATGGACTGTATGAGACAGAAGCTGTTTTGCAGACGGGGAAACTGCAGCTGATGGAATTGCTGGAAGCAATGCAGAGAGTGCTTCAGCCAGCAGCAGCACGTGGGACTCGGGCTGTTTGTTCAGTATTTATGTTCAACTTCATCTACCTGACTATTGCATACGGTATCTCTCTGCATTGATTTGATGCTGTACTAATGAGAGTGGTTGATACTAAGGGTCAGCTCAGCAATGCGTTTCCATTCTTTGTTGGGGAATGCAGCAGCTCTTTAGATGGCAAGATTCCCTGGGTTACTCAGATGCCGAGCACAAGAGCTAATTTCCCTGACAAATTGCTGCTGCTGATAAAGAAACCCTTGACTTTATAATTGGTAGCTTAATCAGCCACGGTCTCCTTAAAAATGTATAGAATTTCCAGAAACACATACATTAGTGTTCTACTGCTATTTGCCATTTGGATATTTGTCATTTGGTTACTTTGAGATATATTACAAAAAAAAGTTACTTTCTAAAGAAAGAGACTGCTATTAAGGTTAAAAGAACAGATTTTGTGGGAGTCTGAGCATTCTTTGACCCTGGTGTCAGGCAAACACTTGGTTCCATCAGTTGTTTTCATAATTCTTCCTTCACACTTGCCAGCCTCTTTTATTAATGTAGGTCAGTCAACACAGTTCACAAAAGTCCAAAGACATTTAAAACATTTTTTTTTTCCTAGGCAGGGAAAAAAGCTAAACCCCTGAACCCTGCAGAGTCAGGAAAACAGAAATTAGTGGCAAAACCTTTGTCAGTGCTGCTCACTCTTAGGTTGCAAATAATTACAGAAATTTCACTGCAGGTTCTAATGCATTTTGTAATTTGAATTTGTGTATGTGCTCACACACTCATTTTATCTACTGAAGTTGTTTTTTGAGAACTTTGCAGTGATGTTCAGTTTGTCTCATGGGAATGTGGCAATGACAGTGGGTAAGTCTAAATTCAACATTTGTGTTTTCTGTTGGATTTCTAAAACATTTATTATATCATAAATTCTAATCAAAATATTTTGAGATTCCAGACATTCTGTAAAGAAAATGTTATTGCAGGTGTTGAGAAAACATAATATTTTCCCTACTTCTTTAACCAAGTAAAGAACTACTTAATGCTTAACTTTTGCAATGTAATATCATCTGGTATCGTTGCCTATGAAACCAGGATGCAATCTGGGGAATTTCTAGCTAGCTATTACACTAGCTGCAGTAGGGACTCCACCAGTTATGCTGGCTACTTACTTCACAGTAAGAATTCTTCCTATAAGAAAACAGATGATAATTAACTTTTTGCTAAAAAAGCTGAATCTTGTTTCATTTCATCAAGCAGCAATGTAATTTAAAACAACAGGGTACTGAGGTAGAGGGCAATTTATCAGCTTTCTAGGCAAAATAATTACCAAAGCCAAAAATCTTACAGGTAACTGTGGGAACAGGGCATTTCACTCTGAATTGAAGCAGTGCAACTATTACTTTGGCTGAAACAAAACTGAAATCTCAAGACAGAAAAGGTCTCCTAATAAAAGAAATGTTCAGTATCTGGGCTGTTGAAGGGGGTAGCACAAATTTCAAGAAGCCTCAGAATCACTGATGCAGATTTACTTAGGGATAAAGTATCTCAGGGTAAGAAGAGGGTTATTGTCCAAGACTAAGCCAAAATTACTCTTGTGTTTTCAAAAAGCTGTTTAGGGACTTGATCGTGATGTCACTAGAGAATTTCTTGTACTTTCAAAGTAAGTACCAGCCTAGGACTTTCTGTATTCTGTGGAGCAGAACTTTAACTTCATCCAGTTGCAAAGCCTATTTAGATGCTATCACTGAGCACATAATTAGCGAGTGACACTTCATTTCCTAAGATCTTAAATGAAAGCTAAGGTGGTTTCATGGAAAGGCTTTGTAAATCCAGGTGCTGGATAAGTCCTGATGAAGGCTGGGCAAGGTGTGAGCACGGCTGTGTTAAGTCTCTGTTTTTGAAAGATGAATGCATTTCTTCAAGTTGTGTTCTGTTAGTGACCCAGCTCATACTATGGGAGTAGGATTCCTTGGTGAATTTCTTCACCGGACCCAAAAGGAACTATGCACCAGTTTCAGAACATATCCAGAGGTCCACTGGGTCTTTTTATGCAAAGCTTTATCGTGCATCATGACATTCTTAACAGGTAATCTAGAAAAAGCAATCCAGTAGTATTCCAGGACAGTTCTAGATAAGTGTGCAAAAGGATTCCTAAATGCTCTGAAGTGAACACAGCATTTAAAACCAGTTCTGCAGCTGCTACAGAGCCTGGTGTGACTCCTGAATATTTGTTTTGATGACAACTGGCTTTATTAGGGGAGTTTTCACCTCTTTTGTTGCCGTCTGTATGTCAGATATCAGATTTGGATACTTCAGAAGCCATCATACAAGAAATTTCCTCAGGAGAACAAACTGTCTTTACCTGCCTCTTCCCATCTGCCGTCAGTATGAAGATGCCCTCTATCAGATGTTGCCTTTCAACAATCCCAGGAAGAAGAAAATGGGATTGAAGAAGTAGCAGTGCATGAAGGACTCGGAGAATTGACATGGACTGGCGTGACATACTGATGTTCTTTATAAAGTATAATGCAGAAAGCAGAGGGAATTGTCAGAAGATAACAGCTGTGACATAATTACAGACAGACAAACCCAGCCTTCAGCCCAAAGCTGGAGATCAGTCAAAACTACCTGCGTAGGTGAATGACTGTCATAAAACATGGGTACTGTTGCTCTAAGGGGAGGTCTCCGGGCCAGCGTGCAACAAACACCAGCTCTGCACCTACTGCAGGAGAAAAAGCAGGCACGGGTCTCACGTTAGGAACAGACACTTCTGCTCTGGAACACTGCCAGGAGCTTTGCCCTAACCCAGTCTCTCAGTCTCGTAGGCTGAGACAATCCCCCACTCTGACCGCTCTCAAACACGCCAGACAGATCACACTGGTTCTCCTCTGCCGTTTCAAGTTATTAGTGTAACAAACTGGGGAACAAATTTTAATAACTGGTCTAATTTTAGGTTTTCTTTCAGCTAGCATCACCATAAACATCTACTTTACATCTAACCTCTTGTGGGCATGTAAAGATTATATTTCTACTTGATTTCTTTCTTTTTTTTTTAATTTTGATGCAGATCTGATTGACTCTATGAGAAATATTAAGCGGCCACAGGATGATACCTTGTCGTTTTCTATCTACATCTTTTGATTACTTGCACATACTGATGGCAGCCCTCCTGCTGGCCAATAACTATCATTCTATTGGCCATCATTTCAATCAAATATAAAAACTTTTACTGATTCCTCTCAAGTCAACAGCAGTATTCACTTTAAGAATGTGTTATCATGTAACTGATTGTTATTTATTGACTCAACATCATACACAGTGCCTTAAAATCTGGATTCCAAAAATTAATTTGTGTACAAATATATATTCATTTCTTAAATAAGATTTAACAGTGACATAATATGGAATAGAAAGACGCTAGAATGTCTCCTCAGCTGCCCATCACCTCAAATCTGTCCGTACAGTAAATAGGATGCTGCGTTCCTCAAGAAAACCATGTTTATTTTGAAGTTCTGCCTACACTGCTGGTGTTAGGAAAGATCCAGCAGCCTTCCTTGCTTTTCATTGATGATTAAAGGCAAACACAGATGACGTTTCTTACTAGATTTCCTGTCTGAATGAAACCAGAATCTTTAAAAACAATCATTTTCCAGACAGATGAAAGTCAGGCTGCTCAAGGATTTCTCTTGACTTATGCATATGAAGAGTGCATGTTACAAATAGGTATTTTATTACATAATTTTTATTTTTTTTTTAAAGACAGGAATATCAATCTCTTTTTCATTGCATATATTTGAACACTCTGTTTTCTCAACCATATCCACAAAGTCAGAACAGCTATGTGAAGGGAAGTTGTTCTTCATTTGTTGACTTTTCATGCACATGAATACACACTAAAAGTTGTTTGTACAAAAAAATCACTTTGTCAGACTCCAGCAAAATATGAGAGTTTTAGGCTTGCCCTACAAGGAGATGACAGCAATGCAATGATTTGGGTTCAGGTTCAAGGCTTTATAAAGTCTTACATTCTAAGGAAGACACTTCAGCATCCTGCAGGTGGTTCTGAAGCTGCCTCCTGCCAACTGAAAACAAGGCTGCGCACAAAGCCTGTCTGGGAGAATGTGCTATTTAAAATCATCAAACTTAGATGAAGTCTTTTTGCAAAAACCATATTCTGAAAACTCTCCTTATTTATTCCATACTATGTACATCCACACAGCCTGACTTACTTTAGGTGAGACTGATGCATCAATCAGCCAACATCCTTGTAAAGGATGTAACCAAAACTGGAAAATAAAGTGCTTGTTTGCTTCATCTATGTGTTCTGCACTCTTATGCTCCTCATATCTTTCAGCAGCACAGGTCTGTAGATCTCCTCCAAACCTTCCATGTATTCTACATAATCACTCACTCGAAATCCATGGAGTGCTTCTTCCTGCACAAATACACACAGAAAACGTTTATTAGCTGGGGAAAAAAAAAAAAAAAAAAGATGCACGACTCAAATGTAATGAGTTCTAAGCCACTAAATACAGCTCATTTTGTTCTGCTTCTCATAGCCTGGGTGTTTAGAATACACACATTGCATTACCTAGCATTTAGAAATAAAGAATTGTTAATATATGCTTCTAGATAGTTCTTCCTAATTACAGTCTTGGTAACAAATAGTTTCTTCAGCTGCACGTTGTTCATCTAATTTTGGAGAACATGCCGTAGGAAGTTTTTGAAAGAAAAAAGTAAGCTTTAAAAAGGCATGTCCAGGTAACAAAATATTCTTTTAAAAGATTTTTATACCAGGACCTTGCATGCTAAAAGTTTGCTAGTGTGCTTTTATAACCAACTAGATTCTCAGTAAAACCAAGAGTAACAGTATCTACTTATTTTTAAAATTAATGATAAAGAAAGATCTTTACGAAGTGCTTAAACAAAAACAGAGTAAAACTTCTATATCACCACTAACAATTTTTACTAGTCTCAGTAAAAGAAGGTGCCCTTCAGAAAAAGAAAAGAACAGGCCATCGTCCTTCTCCAGGGAAAGGGAGGACGCACTGTAGAAAGCAGGATCCTGAAGAACAGTCCAAGGAAAAATGGGTGGATCTGTTGCTGCTTTGAACTGGCAGAACTTGTGCACCCACCACCCAGTGAGCAGGATCCCCAGCACTGGCAGCATGTGCTGCTCTTCAGAGCGAGACAGTCCTTTGGACACAGGCTGGACCTGCTGGTGTATTGATGCTGCATCTCCACTAAGCAGAATCCCCCTGAAAACACCTGCTGAGGCTTGGAAGGCTGCACTGTGGCATCTGAACAGAAGTTCAAGAAGGTCCTTTTATTTCTACTCCCCCTACTCACAGGTGAAAGCAGAGTCACAATTTTACCTTCCAAGTTGCTCTTTATGCACTGTGAGAAGGCTGACTGCAGTGGAAAAGAAGACTGACTCCAGCAGAGAACTGTAGGAGACATTGAATTCTTTGGTTTGGTATTTTTTTAAGCAGTCAAATCCAATATTGCTGAAGTGTGTCAGCACTTAGTTGTCAGCAATAATGCCCCTGCTCACAGAAAATAAAGTGAAGGGTAGATAAAGGACTCCCAGAAGAGACTGACATCGCGGCCTGTATGTGCTGTTACAACAAGTCACAAACCCTGTAGCCCCAGGTTCTCTATTGTATTCCAATGAAACCAAGACAGTAAACCCTTCACTGAGTTGTGGGTTTACTGAGGTGGCAGTTTACAGTATTCTTGGTTCATACATGGAGATAACAAAGCTATGCACTTCGCCTTTCCATGGCAGGATTCTTAAAAGACGAAGCAATAAAGTTAAAATTCAGTTAATCAGAAAAAAGGGAAAAAAATGTTCATAGACTTCTGCTTTCCTCTTGGCACAGAGGATAAGCCAATTACAGAGTAACAGATGACAACCTGTGGAAGAGATCATCTTCTGGTTTTTATCACTAAAAGACACTGAAAGGGAGAATGCTTCGCTTTAGGTACGAGGCATAATGACATCTAAATAGACAGCAGTGTTGCCTCCAACTTCTTTTGTGTGCAAATGAAAGTATATTTATATTTTAAGAAAAAAAATGTTTTTTTTTAAATTTTGATAGCTAGCTGGAAATAGAGAATACCAACAAAGTTATATTGCTGTCAAATCATCATCTTTTTATGACAGATATAATGCGTGTTGAAGCTTCAAAACAGAAAATACTATTGGTTCTTGGAAGGAAAAGAGGCAGCAGGACTTGTTCGTGTGTTGGATTATTTTCTCACCTTGGATCATGTTCTCAGAACAGTTCAATACAATGACAGAATAATTTTTTTCAGATTAATTAAGAGCTTTCCAAAACTGGAGCACACCTTAAGAACGCTGTCAACGCCTCCTTGTCTGCAGTAGTCACTCAACGAATTGTAAACACTCCCGTGGTGCAAGGTATTTCTTACTAATGTAACAGTACCATATCAAATCCTTGGCCTGTTTATACCATCTGTGACAACATATAAATTCTCTCTTCTGTAATCTACATAAACTATCCTAACAGTGCCATCAAGATGAGGAAGTCTTTAAGCCACATTGACCAAAACCAGTTAAAACGCGAGAACTCACTCATTAAACTGTGTACCAAACACCTTCAAGGTGGATGACTGGGCTAACATGTTATTCATATTTAAGAATATGTTAAGTTAGATGCAAACTAATCACAAAACACTTGTTGATAGGGCAAACTATGATGCCCTCACATATATATATGTACATATATGTCTAGCTCTCAAAAGAATTTTAACTGGAGAAAAGAAAAAAAAAAGACCAGAGGAAAAAAGCAAAATATCTTAAGGAAGAAGAGTCAAATATTTGTACCTGTTCCTACCTGCACCTTTAGCCAAGCAGTGCCCTGCAAAGAGAATCCAATAACCAAACATAATTTATCATATGGCAAAGAACAGGAAATTGTGAGGCTGGTTGTATAGTAACTGGCCTCTGCTCAAAGTAACAGCTCACTGAGGTTTGTGCCACATCTCTTAAGCTTCAGCACAAGAGCACTGTTTAAACCCACCTTTCTGGAGGATGTGCAGCTTAATGGGATTGGGGTCACATAGAGACCTCAATCAAATGCTCTCATGACTTAATGTGGCTGTTTACTTTGCATATAAAGGGAACGAATTGAGACAAAACGCAGGAAAACTGTTCAGTGGAAATTACCATCCCACAATTTCCTCCCAGAAAGTAAATAAAATTGAATTATTAGTCCCCTCACTTAAAATCCGTAAGTGTAACTCAGTAAGAGCTTCAGATGAAGTAGCACACGTATTTTCCGTACTGAAAGCTTTGCTTCCCTTCAGCAATTGAAATATTAAAAAAGAAACCCATACTTTTAAAAAAACCTGGAGATCTTGGGCTTCGGTGTGCTTCAGGATGTCTTGCTGTAGGTGTTTGAACACAGAAATACACAAATATATTTGATAATCAGGACCCAGAAAAATACACATTGCAATGTAGTGACATATCTCACTCCAGTCCATGTAATTCCAGAAGCACTGAGTTATCCATTGCAGACATATCTAGATGAGAATGAAAATATATATCATTAAATTGCAGTAGACAATCATAATTGATCGGCTTCATCTCTTAACTTTTCTCCACTACAGACCCTTTTTCCTGTAACATCATCCTAGTTCCAAAAATAAAAGGAACAAAATACAACAGACAGGAAGAATCACCATTTCTTAAATCACAGCTTCTGAATAGACTCTTCCATTGAGTTCCTCTGGACTTAACAACCTGCATCTGTGCATTTCACTTGTTTGAGTATGTTCTGGCACCTCTTGAGGTCGAGACATAAAACTCAAAATCCAATGAAAGTGAAAGTGACTTTTTCAAGATTTTTTTTTAAGAGGTGGCCTAGAGGATAATGAAGGTGATGAAGGTACGTTTAATGTGGATTTTTACTTTAAACTAAGGTGGTTCTTTGCCTTAGGGATCAATGTTAGACACTTCCTGAAGACGTTTTAATGAAGTGTGTATGGAACACCCTTAGCAACTCCTTTTTCCCACTCTAAATCCCGATGTACTGAGATGCGTACAGCACGTCTCCTTTACTTTTAGACCACAAATCTTTTGCTAATCAGTCCTTAAAAGCGTTTAAAAATATGCAGCAGCATTAGTACCAAGATTCTAATTAGATGACAGCAGCTATACTCTGGCATTAAATCTGTTCTCAGGTATTTACTGAGGCACACTAGCACTTAAGGGCCTCGGAGCTGTTCCCACAGTTCAGGGTTTGTTTGTTTTCAGTCATGCAGCAGAACTCCAAAATCACCCAGGAGCTCCAGTGGTTCCCACCTCTGGCATTTCAGTAACACGGTAAATAAAAAAAAAATTAAAAAACCATCAGAATTTCAGAATAGAATCTATTCAATTATGAACTGAGTCCAAACAATGAAAAAATGCATACAGTGTAACTTACCCAAGAATAGCTGAGGAAGGAGTGACTGCTCCCCCCGTGTGTTTTCCCACCCCAGAACAGGAACGTTCCTATAAGCACCTCGCTCCTATGCCGAGATTAGTCCCTCTTCTGCCCATCTTCCCTCCTCCAAGACCAAATCCCAAGCTGCCTATTTTAAGTAATAACGTCTGTACCACACTGGCATCTGTCCCCATTAAGAAGTCTCTTAAACTGTAAATGATGTGGCTAAAAGGAATTTTGAAAGAATAAGATGAAAAAATTGTTCTTGCTGTGGAACATCAATAAGCTTTCTCGCTGTGCTGAGAGGTGCTGTGCATTGGCAATCACAAAGCTCCTTGTGCTTCGTCATGATCCATACATGGCATTCCACGTTACCAAAGAACTGCAGTAAGTAGGTAAAATAAAAGCTAACACTATGAATAAATATTCTTTCTTAGTAATATCTCTTTGATATAGAAGAATTGTGTGTTACTGGAGTGTAATATTTATGGTAGCTCATTTAAAACTGATTTTTCTCTAACACCACCTGAACCTCTTTCTGTTTTACATCTAACACGTTTCCGTCCTATGGAAAATTATTCCAGGGAATAAGAAATCATATTTATTTTTAATGATAAATCTGGGGGTTTAGCATATATTATTTTTATCAAGTTTTCTGCCTGAACTTGTGATGGGATCAGTTTCAGCACACTCTCATTACTCGGCCCAAGCCAGGTGCTTCCTATCTTCAGATGCTCTAAGCCACTCTGCATTCAATACTGTCTCTTACCCCAAGTTTCACAACCACCACACAGTGCTGTACAGAGAAACAAAAACACACAGAAGCTCCTGAATGTCCATGATTTTTTGGACTCAAGTCATAAAGTTGCTGATGCTTTCACCATTTACCTGGGATGGAGTGAACCCGGACATGTGGAAGGCTGCAAAGACGAGTGGCAGCTCAGCTTTGAGCAAGGCTTCGATGTGGTGAGCGCTGCAGAAATAGGCTGGATGGATGCCAGATTCCACTGTGGTAATGGGCAGGTGCATCTGATTAACAACAACATCATCACAACAAAATAATTGAGTAAAAGGATTACAGACTACAAAAATGTGTTATTTTAAAATACCTTGCTGAGAACAATATATAAAATTATGCACATCCCAGTTATTTCAGGGACAGGAAATAGGATAAATTCTACCAGGAATAATGTGTAGCTATATTAGAGAAAATTAAAAGTTAGAAACTGTTATTAAATATATCCTGACTATTCCTTTCAATTAGCAATCTAATTCTTTATTGCATCTGAGGAGAAGGGCTTGGGAGTGCTCATGGATGAGAAGCTCCCCAGGAGCCGGCAGTGCGCGCTGGCAGCCCAGAAACCAACCCCAGCCTGGGCTGCAGCAAAAGGGTGAGCAGCAGGGCCANCCCTGGAAGTGTTTAAGGCCAGGCTGGATGGGGCTTGGAGCAACCTGCTCTAGGGAGAGGTGTCCCTGCCCATGGCAGGGGGGTTGGAACTTGATGATCTTGAAGGTCCCTTCCAACTCTGACCATTCTATGATTCTGTGACAATGTACACAGTCAAATTCAATAGGGTTTATTTTAAATAAACAGAATCCCAGCTAATAAATGTGGAAATTAAGTTTCTTATACTAGAAACTTGATCCAATATACTAATAATTAAAACTGCCAAGCATTCAGTATTTACATGTTTAGTAAGTTTTAAAACTGGTAACTTTACTAAAAATAAATAATAAAAAAAAGTAATCAATAGACTTGCACACTGTAATAATGAATCCAGAAGGTCATTCAGCAGTATCACAGTCTTCACGCAGGATTAACGCCACAAGTTTATTTTACTGCCAGCTTAAAATAAGTAGATCAATCACATTGCCTTTACTATCAGCACACCTGGTATTTCACTGCTTTTAAACACCCATTTGAGTACCTGTCAAATCTGTATTTTTCAGGGTCACCTACTGAGTTAGAGGTCTTTAATGAAAACTTAATGCATTTTAAAAACTAAGGAAAATTATAAAGTCTCCTTTATAAACTTTCAAAGTTGCCTTTCAGAATGAAATAGCTTTTAAATGCTTACAGACAGATGCAGTCTTGGTAGCCAGAGGAATGCTGAAACCAGAAGACGTGAAAATCGCTGAAGAAACATCAGTGTCTTCTCTGCATCCCCTGCCATGATGAGGAAGAGAGAGGATGCAAACCAGTCGTGGCCAGCACAGGGGTCCTGCAAGCAGCCTGGGGGAGCGGGTTAAGGAGCCTCTGCAGATGCTGGGCAGGAGCTCTTCCTCCTCGGGCCCAGGCACACGGAGGCAACAGCTGGTTTGTTAGAGGTGGGACATGGAGACATACAGCTGTGCAGAGGGGAGCACCTTGAGGCGTAGCTGCCTCTCAAACTGATTGAAGAGAAACAATTTCAATTACTTTCCCTACCTTTTTTTTTTTTTTTTGGCAGTTGATAAGCAGTCAAGCCATATTAATTAAAGCAAACAAAAAAATGAAATGCAAAAAACCCTGGACCAAAAGAAGTGTGCCTATAGTGCAAGAAAGGAGAATGGTGGAGGAAGAAAACAGAAGTTGTAAAGATTAAGGAAGAAAAACCCAAAGTAAAAGAAAAGCTTTAGGAAAAGGAGACATTATGACAAATGTACCTGAAGTGTTCTTTATGTAAGTGTAATAACTAAAGCATATTGCAAAGCTTGTTGGAAAGCAGTACCTGCTTTATTTTTTAAAAAAGTTCCACAGGAGATCTAAAAGGGTCAGAAGTCAAAACATTCCTGCTGATCAGATTACGGGCACATATCCTTACGTGGGCATTGCCAGTAACAATGTCGGTATTGTGGGAGTACCACAAATACTCATTAATGCTCCAGACTCTTTATCACATACAGAAAGATGTGATCCGACTCCAAAACAGTTTATGACAAAAAATGAATGAGACTTAACAACTTTAACAAAGTATGAGGACAACAGGGTAAAGATTTCCTCACGTGCATTGGGAACGCATTTTAACTTAACAAAATTTCAAAGAAAAAGTGCCCCAGTACATATTCCACATCTACACCACCATCAGATGTCCAAACTGAGAGTTCAAATTCCACTGGTATTTTCAGCCCATTTAATTCATGCCATCCAGAAAGGATACGAAGTGGGGACACCACAGTTCTTTGCTGCTGTTTCAGAAGTTTCTCACAATTCCTTAACACAAAGCGCAGTCCATTTTCCGCATCATCCTTTAGCAAGTTCAGATATTTTCCATATCTAACACAAAAAGTTAAAACCAAAATTGTTTAAAGGTTAAATATGTTTTTCTAATTCCCAAAAAGCAAGAGCTTGTATTTAACAGGCCTGTGAAAGTTAAGCTGTCATCACAAATCCCGTGTTGCAGTTACACACACAAATGGTTTACTAAAATTTCCTGTGCTTTATCTAGGAAGGATACACACCAAGCATTGGAACTCAGTGTCACAATTCCTCAGTTAAATGCCTTTCAGTTAAGTTTTGGAGACTGCGGTGGGGAAGAGCAAGTACTCTGAGACAGCTGACTCATTTTCTTCACATGCATTATTTACAATTCCATCTAACTATTGTAGGTGTAATTATTAGCATCAGAATTCAAATATTAATGCTAAAGATAAAAATCTGTGGAAGTACAGACACATTAGCTTTTCCTTCATCACGGCTGTGCAATTTAGCAGCCAAATAATGTGTTTAAATGACATGTAACTAAGCTTGGCTAAACAGAGCCATTCACAGAAGTAACGAGAGGGGAAAAAAAAGACACAAAACTCAGGATAATGTAATTTTACAGCAAATCTCACAAGTTACAATTAGCCTTTTCAACAACAAAGGATAACAACTTATATAATCTTCAAAGATCATTTAATTATGTATTAATACCTTTTTCATTTTCAAAGTTAGAATTGATTTTCTTAAGGATGATCTTTAGATTTAAATGGTATAAAGCACTGAGTTTATGGATTAAATATCATAACAGTCATTTCATGAAAATCAAACAAATTCTAGAAACACACTAGGGCAAGATTTTAATACTATGCACCTGACTGTCATCTCAACACCGAGCTGCTGCACAGATGAAAGGTTTTCATTCTTCACATCCACACCCGTGGCTAAAAAGAAAGAAAAATATAGAATAAAGTATAAGTGGGGTTTGAACTGAGTTCCAGCAGGATGTGAACAAACAACACCTTTCTCAGAAGCGTTTCTTAGTAGAGCTTTATCTCTTCTGGCCAAGAAATGAGACAAAGCAGCATTTTCTGATCTACTTTCTTCCATTCCAGTGGCCTAAAAGTCTCTCAGTTGTAAACTCAACTTTCTTAACAAAATTCAGTTTTTACATGAATGTCAGAAAACACTGTAACTGAGGGATTTTAAAAATCCTGCATTTCTATACGTTGTTCTTTCAGACAGTAATACATACCCCTTTTCTGCATTTGTTCAAATTAAAAGTCCAAGTTAGACACATTAATGAATCATGAATTAAAGCAATTTCTGTTGTAATATTTTATTAATATTTTAAAATCTAAAAGGAATTAGAAATGGGGCATTGTTTCTCTCATGTACATATGTCACCTAAGATAACTCTCCCTCAGAAAAACTACAGTCCAATAATACCATGAGCTACAAAGCCAAGGGCTTAAATCTTTAATATATTTCTTTCAGATAACATGCCAACTGAAGAACAGGAAAGAAAACAGTTCAATAAATTTTAAAAAGCCACCTAACAATCAACGTGGTTTGTTAAAATTGTAAATGATAGATATGGCAGAAGAAGATAAAATATATTAATAGAAGTGATAAGTGTAAAAATCTGGTAAGTGGTAACTAGATGCGTATTTTTTCTGTATTATTCTCAGACAGAGAAACCAAAATTGAAGGATTCCATACCTGCCCATGCAGATAAACACTTGATGCTGCTGGTCTGAGGACTAAGGTATATTAAACATTAAATATTTAAAGGTTAAGGGAAGAATTGCCTCCGGTTAGGAAGAAAATTTAAAGAAAAAAACCATATTCAGCAGCACTGCTCCAGTGAGATGGAGCAGCTTGAACTTCTCTTGAAGAAAACAATATAGCAAAATTACACTTGGCAACACAGCAATAAAAGGCAGCAGAGGAACTATGGTAAGAAAAACCCCTCTGTATTGTAACTTCAATAGAGGACAATGATCTAAAGGTTCGGGTCGTGAAAAATTAACCTTGTACTTTTGACAAATACATTTATACATAAGAATAATCAACTGGCCTTTGAGTAAAACAAATTTATTCAAAAAACTGATGGGACTGAAATAGCAATCCCACATCAGAGAGGTTTTTTACCTGAATAACAGAAGTTCAAATACACTTTGCATAGCACACCAGCAACACAATATTTGGAAAAATCCATAAAAAACCACAGGGCATTTCAGTTAAAAACCCACAGAGATGAGCAGAACAGCTCATAACTTTCAGCTCCCGTTCCAAGTTACCTATTTACTCAAGCTGCAATTATCATACAAAAGTCAATTAATTTTCAGGTTCCTGTTTGCAACTGTGAAGGGAAGAGGCATATTTATATCCTAGAAACCACGATGGAAATAAAAACAGGGGGAATTTGAATGGCTTTCTATAGCCAATGGCTAATTCAGTCCTGACACAACCACATTTAATGAGAAGGCAGAGGCAAGCAGTTCAACAAGCTCTAAGCCACGAGGATACCCTGCCTCAGTTTTGAGGTGCATCCTCCTGTGGATGGTATCCCAGCCCAGCAAGGGTGTAATAAGAACAGTTCTAACACAACCCACAATCTGAGCCCAGTTTCTGTTCTGTACCAGCTTACAGCAAGTCCTGAATACTTGTTTCCCATTAACATTAGAGGAACACGACTGCTTTCATTGATTCTCGTGGCCTTTTCTTCTCTGTTATAATGTTTTCTCAGTTGCTAAAAAGGGCTTTCTCCTTATCAATTATCCTTTGGTATTTTCCCCTGTATCGTGAATTAAGAGAAAATTAACAAAGAGTTTGGACAGCACAATAACTCTGTACTACACGGTACCTCACCAAGGCAAAACCTCTGGCTTCTGTACACGTGTATTTGCTATGAGGATGGCTCCATACACTGAGCTATCAAGTTGCTGCCAATCCATAACTCACAACGGGAACATGCAAACTCTGGTTCTTTGTCCTGGGTCAAAAGTTTTAATTTTCCCTTTTGATTACCAATTAATAGACTGGGAAGACCAGGCTTTTTTTTACTATGAAATCATTTAGAAAACATACAGGACCACTTCCCACTGATTAAAAACTGGACCTAGAAACCTTAAATGCTCCATTAGGCTTTGAAAATTGTTATTAACAATAAATGGCATATTGAAATACTGCATACTGCAATCCATGGATAAGAAGTTGACAAGTAAGTTTGCAGGAGTATGTTGTGACTGTAGTATTGTAATGATGCTCATGATAACTCTGATTTAATACTCTGAATTAAATTTTCTACAAAACTCATTTGACAGACATCGATCAATACACCTGATATAACTAACTCTTCTGAAACACAATGGGTTTCATAACAAAAGGCATTGGCAGATCAATTTTCTAAACAGGAATGTCGTTTATCCTCAACCAAAGGAGAGAACACCTCTCCGAACTGTGAATTAGCTAACAGCCTGATACAGTACTGTGGCTGTTATTACATGGAATGAACAACATGCTTTGGAAGCTTCCTTTTTATTTACCTAATATAGAACTTTTGATTCGTTAAACAGGTTTTTTTATAATTCTTTCTTTAAAAATACAGACGACTGTAAAATGAAATTAGTGACTTGAAGGATATCAGAATTCTCCAGGAGCCAACTCACAATTAAAAAACCCTATTATTATGGGAAGCTGGCTTTATGTCTCATTCAAAAATGCATAAAAAAACCACCCCCCAAAACTCTGAATATATTTTCAAGTGTCAGTGGTACCTTGGGATCCCTCTTTTTTTTTCTTTTTTTTTTTTTTCTTTCATGCAACTGCTCTTTATATCAGCAACTTACCATACATATTTCAGATAAACTAATCTTAAGAAATCCTGGTATGCCTGTTCTCCAATCATTTTTTAAATTCACCATTTAATACAAACTTGTTCACTGAGAAGAGAAAAATGCTTCATTTGAAACATCCAAGGATTGCAAACTATTAATTGTTAGTGATAACTTCAAACAAAAAAGAAAACCCCAAAACACTACACATAACAATCTGTAGATCATATTTTTCTACAATTAAGAAGGATTTATTTTTAACATTTAGTAATCTTCCTCGTTTCCAACCTTTCTACCTCCAAATAAAACTCAGTGATCCATATGGAGCCAAAAAGAGAGGTAATCAGGATTCTTGTTGCTCAAGATGGGGGGACCAGTGAGAGCAGGGAAAAAAGGGCAAAGCAACTTGTCACATCTGGTTCAGTGAGCCTTAACCTGGGATTCCTAGGCAAAACCTGTTCCGGTGCTATTGCATATCTTACAAGAAACGTTCCTTTAATTATATTACATCTTTTATGTTATAAACATGCTAGCAACAAAAGCTGGGCTAAGTTGAATCGCCATCCTTTACTGGATCCTAGGGGAAACACAAGTGAGAAAAGATGTGAAAAAGGCTGAGCAGTCATTCTTTTTGCCTCTTACCAGGAACAAAGTTTTACATTCAGTCAGAGAACAGGCTACATCTCATTCCTACTGAAATGACAGGATGCCAGACTGAAGCAGCTTTAAAGCACATGTCACACAACTTTAGGTCTTTAGGTAATAATTAACTTACTTCCCTGTTTCACTGCTGCTACCCCCCAAAAACCCCTACTGGTTTCCCTTTTGTATGAAGTGGAGGAGATTACTGAAGCTGCTGGTCACATTATTGGTTTTGGTTTTTCACTCCCTGCTTCCCAGGCCAAATGCTTTTATGGCTATAAAAATAATCTTCACAAAATATTAACGAATGTGAAATTTTAACTTCGGTGATAGTGAGAAAGATTAGTTTTCTTTGTGCGGATGGAAAATACTTTTGATTCAAAGGAACCACGTAAGTAACAACACTGCAAGTGGTTGCTGAGGATCCTAGGAAGGCCAGAGCAATCTGCATCATTCCTGCAGATGTTTCAAAAACCTTTAAAGTGTGTAATCACGTTCTCTATCAGATCGCTAGTCCTTAGCTTTGTCTATATAAACTGAAATTGTGGAACTCACAATTTTTTATTTTCTTTTATAGAAAAAAAAATATTTTTTTTTACTTACTTTTCAACAGGTATCTAAACACTGACACTGTCAACGAGCAGATGCCCAAGCAGTCAGTGTAGAACTTTGTGTTCTGTCAGTACCTCTCTCCTTCTGAGGTACTTCTGAAAGTTTTCTATTTTAAATCATTATTTAGAGCCTGGGAAGAGCAGAAGTCACACGTTTCTTACTATATTCCCTTCTGCTACCATTTTTTGATGGTGTCATCTCCTCCACTTCTGACAGTCTGAACCTCACATTCATTGTTAGAATGTATTCATTGTTAGAAAAGTCTGTAAAATAATCCCACTTGAAAGACAAGTACTTTATTGGTGGATTTGAGCTGTGAATGGAGGCAATGTAACAAGACCCAGTAGTAATTGCTGGAAAAGGTTGTTGGTAATCGTCTAATTTCACTTTGACTACTGAAACTACCTGGTCTGTCATCAGTATGCTTGTCATAACAACAGAAGGTCAATTTTTTCATATCTAGAAATTTTCTTATGTATTGGGCATCACAAGTACTCAAGCTAGTTTTGAGTTATTAAGATCATCAAGAACCAACCATGTTTTCACCCCAGTTATATATAAACTGGTAAAGGGTAAAATCCTTTTTGCTAACAGCAGCATCTCTAAAGTAGGCGCCCATCTTTAAAGAAGTGCATTCATCAAATGAGGCAGGAGGAAGGGGACGACACCCATCCTTCTCCTTCCCTTTAGGCCCAACTTGAGGTTGTAGTCCTGTATTTCTCACTTGCTACTCCTTCTGATCAGTTCTAAACTGATAGTTTCCCTGCTGGTGTTTTTAAAATTTCTCAGTTCATTACCTTATTCGCCTGAACCATAGAAGATTAAGAACTCATTAAATGGTAGTAAGTTCCTATGAGGTTTTATTCAGCCAGAGATCTAAGACAGGGAACACACCGTTACATCTGAGTTTTATGGCCAAGACCTGAAATCTGTGGTCTCTGGTCTGTCCCTTTGGCCACACAGGGCACAGCCACTTCAGAGAGAAACTTTGGTGGAAATAAACTCAACTGCAAGGTCATCTGCACAACCAGAGCTACCAAAAAAAACCCCCAGCCGAACCTGAAAGGTCACAGCATTACCAGGTTTGGACAACATGCAACACATGGTGGAGATCAATTAGGAAGTCCAGATACTAATATAATAAAAGACTCTCTAAATGGAACAATACGCAAAATGGGTTTGTTGGAACTTTGAGAAAAGTAACAGATTTCCACAAAGGATTTATGTTGTAATGAACTTGAATTTTGTAACAACAGGAAGAGCAAGTGGTTCTTTTAGGAGCTTCATATCCCTAATAACTATTTTACTGCTATAGCAAATTTCAGTTTCTTGCCATCCAATTGCCTGTTACAGCTAGACATGAATGATTTGGTTTTCAATGATTATGGGGTTTTTTAAGAAGAAAAATAAAAGCAAACTAGAGAGTATTTATTCTGGGAAGGCAGACAGAGTCCATTAACATTATACGTTAATATAATATATGTTATTTTACTCATCTGAATCCGCACCGCAGCAGTATCATTGCTGCCAGCAGAAAGTCAACTCCAAGTAATATTTGTGTTACTGTTTATAATTAAACACTGCAACTCTATAGTGGTTTATCAGATATTTTTCCTTCTCTCTTATCCCGAAAATGATAACAACCCAAACTAATTTGATTTTTCCATATTTGCAAATTTTATAATAGACTGAAATCCCGAGGGAATCCACAGCAGATGGATGACTGTGTTATTCTAATTACAACCACCTACGGGTTTAGAAAGCTGTCATTTTTTAAGATAATCAATTTCTCATTTCAAGAAAAATGATAAACACTGAATATCTATGCATTGTACTGAATCCACCTTCATGAAAATTGTGGCTCCTCTTCATTAAAATTAAACAACTGTTAGAAAATGGGTTTCGGTTCCTCAGATGCAAATTTATTCAAAGGAATGCACGCAACTGCCCAGTGCATGTTTGGTTTACATGTGCAGCTAGAAAGATGCTTCTGGAATATAGTTTACCTTCTAACTCCTCATTAGCTTCACCTAATTCAGAAAAACTTCTCTACTGTAACAGCAGGTTTAGGATTAGGCTTAGATGGTGCTTACACATACAAATACGGAAAAGACACTGTGAAACAACATGGCATTCAATAATTAACTGTTCTTCTTGGAGAAATTCCAACCTTTCATACACATTAGCAAAAAATCCCAGGAAACGTATACAAATCCAATCAATCATTTTTTAATTAGTGAGAGAATGAGAAACCTAATTTTAAGTAAAGAAAGTCCCCAGCAGGTCTAGGGAAGTGATTCTGCCTTTGTATTCAGCATTGGTGAGGCCCCACCTCGAGTATTGTGTCCACTTTCGGGCCCCTGAGTGCAAGAAAGACAGGTCCAGAGAAGGGCAACGGAGCTGGTGAGGGGCCTAGAGCACAAACCTTGTGAGGAGCAGCTGAGGGAGCTGGGGTTGTTCAGTCTGGAGGAAAGGAAGCTGAGGGGAGACCTTATCTCTCTCTGTGACTACCTGAAAGGAGGCTGTAGAGATGGGGTGTAGAAGCAGTGGTCAGTCTCTTCTCCCATGAAGAAGCAATAGGACCGGAGGAAATGGCCTCGAGTTGTGCCAGGGGAGGTTTAGACTGGATATTAGGAAAAATTTCTTGACTGAAAAGGTTATCAAACATTGGAACGGGGAAGTGGTTGAGTCACCATTCCTGGCGGTACTTAAAAGACATGTAAGTGTGGAGCTGAGGGACATGACCCAGTAGTAAATTGGCAGCTACATTAACTCAGTGACCTTAAAGGTCTTGGTTGGAAGAGATGATTCTATGATTCCAAAAAGATGTGAGTGTGCTTTGTCCCTTCTGTACAAACACAGGAAGCACAATACAGACTTGGGCTCTCAATGCACGTTCATAGAATGTCACAATGCATGTTTTTAATGTAATAAAGAACCTGAAAGAAGTGTAAATGTAGCTATGCAGTTAAGCCCTTTTACTGTTCCAGAGTGGAGTATGATCAAAGACTCAATTTCAGTGACAGATTTTTGTTTCACATTTGTGTCAACCAGCACAAAGTTACTGGTCTAAACTAGTTTCCCTGGACAACACTCATTGCTACACCAGTCTAAAAAAGGTGCTACTGAGTTTTAGTAACTATTTTCCTATAAAACGTAAAAGAAACCCTACTGCTTTTGTTCCTTCACTGGAGTTCTTCCACACGGGATGGAAGCACCTAGCTTCTATGATGAAGGAACAGCAGGATGCTGTCTTTGCTGAGCAAGACATCTACCTATAGGTTGCACAGCCAGATGTCTGCTCCTCCTCTAGTAAGTTTTTGCCTTCTTCAAACCAAGTGTTTTTTCCTGTTTTCCTACTAGGAAACACCATGATAATCTTGAAAATTTATGTCTGCGAGCTATACTGCTCTTGAAAGAAACACGAGATAGGCATTCCCCATGACAGAAGAGAGAGCTACACATGGGCCCTTCCACATCATTGGAGAATTGGTGATACTTTGAACGGTGACCTAAAAAAAGAGATGTACAGACAGGAGCAAGAGGGGCAGTCTAGGCTTCAAATAAATCACTTATGTCATGAAGGCATTATGTAGGCTTTTAAGCATCAAAATCATCATTGGAATTTGCAGTGTCAGAAATATGGAAATAGCAAGTCTTACAAGTCCACGAAAAAGTATTTGTTGCTCATTATGCCTCCAGAGAAGTCAAGAAGTAAATGATAAACTAATACAGGACAACAAAACACCCTTTAAGGAAAACTAAAATAGTGACAGAAAGAACTGTAACTTCAGCAATTCACTTCATTAAGCAAAGAGAAAGATTCTCAAATAAAATTAAGAGCACTCTGTTAGCAAGCTTTCAGAAGGTAAAGACCACTACTTAAAAACAGAAATCCTCTAGATTACTAAAGAGGTTTTATGCTTTGAAACTTCAGAGGCAAATCTGAAGTCTCCAAGGACACTGTATTTGCATGCTATGGATGTGAGAATAAAACATCAGTATAAATAACAGACTGTCCCCGAAGCAGGCTTCGTTCTCCAGAATCAGTGGCAGAACAAGTACTCTAAATGACTGAATTACAATCTGAGAGAAAAATCCTGGATGGATAGTAAAGAATGAAAGTGCTTTTTCTGGCAGATACTAACAGTGCTTCTAAATCTAATTTGGAAATTCTACAAAATATTGAAATGTATTACTTTACACTCAGAATAAATAGACTTTATCATTCATCCTTTAATCTTGGCTGTAAGCACGACATCTGTACAAAGCTAACCCTCAGATTACTCTTGTCAACAATAACAGTCTTCAATACATATCCTCTAATGCAATGTAAATTGCATGCCTTTGGGTGGATTACATATTATGGGGTTTTCAAAAGGTGAGCCAGATTGCCTACACCACCTTCAATGTTTATGCCACCAGCTTTGCAAATCATTCTGTAAGAGAACAATCTCACCTGTCCTGTATCTCCCTCTCTCTGTTACACTGACATCAATGGGAAAGCCTACCGCTCATGATGTACTGTTCACTCCAGCACAGCATCATGAGGTACTTACCACCAGCTAAAGAATTAATTTCTGAGTTGTAAAGAACATATTAAACAACCCCCAAAATGCTACAGATACATTTAAAAGGAAAGTAGTTTGAATATAAAGAGGCTGCATGGGAATAAGTTATTAGGAAACTGACCTTCCTGGTCTCCTGTGCTGAAATAACAATCCGAGCGGCTTTCAGAAAGATGCCACACAAACTTTTCAATTAACTCTGCCAAAGCTGCAAAAGGTAAAAATCCATTAAAACATCAGAGACAACGTACAAAATGTGGAACTATGTTACCTGACAAAATGAGAATACATGAACAACTACAGCTATTTGAATTCTTGAATGTTTATTCATGGTTTTATGGGGAAACAATTCAAAGCATGCGTTGTGTTTTTGCATTTTTAACACCATTCCTAACTTAAATTAAATCTTAACAGCTTCACTGAGAGTATTTCCAGAAAAGAGATTCCCAGATTATTTTTCTCCCCTCCAAGGATTACTTCAGAATTTGTTACATGGTTTCAATATGAAATGAAAATTAGCTATAATTAAACAACAGACTCTTACCCTATTTGTCTGTGGATGTAGACAGGAAAGAAAAGAAAAAAAATCAAAAAAAAAGAGACAACAACCCACACAACTAAAAAATCCACGCCATCCCAAAATGATGCAAACAAAAGTAAACAAAGTTTTATGGGCTACTTAAAAAAAATAATAAAAAATACATAAAACCACCTATGCAATCACAAGATAAAACTTATTATCTTAAAATGATGCAATAAGAATAAAGCCTTTGGGAAATTCTGTTCTTTTCTGACTAGGAGCCTTTCCTTTGGGAAATTCTGTATTTTGTGACAACCATAATGTTCTTTTTCAGTTCTTGCCACGGAACTTTGGAGTCTGGAGATACCGCACATGTTAGTCAGGCGCTGACATCTGGTCACTATGTAGGAAATTGTATCTCCCCCCTTCACAGGATGTTAGCCGGGAAGTTGATGAGAACTCTCCATGACCAATCATTAGTGAAAACCTGTCCCTGATTCCTCCCTTCCACAAGTTTGAGGCTGTGGCAGCTGAGCACACTGCCACCTTACAGACAGAAACAAGGTGCTCATGGATGAGCAGCTCAACATGAGCCAGCAGTGCACAATGGTGACCCAAAAAGCCAACCCTATCCTGGGCTGCAGCAAAAGAAGCGCGAGCAGTAGGGCCAGGGAGGCGATTCTCCCCCTCTACTGGGTGCTTGTGAGACCCCACCCGGAGTACTGTGTCCAGCTCTGGAGTCCTCAACAGAGAAAGGACCTGTTGGAATGGGTTGAGCGGAGGGCCACGGAGATGATTAGAGGGATGGAGCACCTCCTGTGAAGACAGGCTGAGAGAGCTGGGGCTGTTCAGCCTGGAGAAGAGAAGGCTCCGGGGAGACCTGAGAGCAGCCTTCCAGGATCTGAAGGGAGCTCCAGGAGAGCTGGGGAGGGACTCTTGGTCAGGAAGTCTAGTGACAGGACGAGGGGGAATGGTTTTAAATTGGAAGAGGGGAGATTTAGATGAGATATCAGGAAGAAATTCTTTCCTGTGAGGGTGGTGAGGCACTGGAACAGGTTGCCCAGAGAAGCTGTGGCTGCTCCATTCCTGGAAGTGTTTAAGGCCAGGCTGGATGGGGCTTGGAGCAACCTGGCTTAATGGGAGGTGTCCCTGCCCATGGCAGGGGGGTTGGAAGTGGATGATCTTTAAGGTCCCTTCCAACTCTAACAATTCCATGATTCTATGAAAGGATGCCAGGTTGCCTTGACATACAGTGCATGGAGGGAGCCCATACTGAGATGAGCCACATTAAGAATTTCAGATAGCAACAGTGAACATTTTTTATAAGTAAATTCTATCCCCAAACAGCTGCTGTTATTTGGCAAACAGGATTTGAAGAACAGTCATATGGCATTCTTTCCACACTAATCCAAGCAAGGAAGTGTATTTAGAGAGTGATGAGTGCTGCTCCCCATGGGATTTTCTGTTTTAAAACTGCACATCACCATTTCCTTGGCAGCAGGTCAGTTTAATAACACTGAACCTTCGTCCTCTAGTCATCCGTTCCTGCACCTAACTCCATGTGTCCACTGGTGGTTGTGCTGATTTTAGACAGAATAAGGCCACGACACCATTTCAGTGGGGAGCTGTACAAACAGCTGCAGCAGCAGAAGTAAGGCATGACAATGTATGGTCATGGGCCACGGAGATGATCAGAGGGNCTGGCAATGGAGAAAGCCAGAAAACTCTTGAACTAGCCTTGCTGACAGGGAAGCTACCACAGAACACTGCGACACAAGCTGCTACGTGTGTGAGAAGGAAGGTGCCAGGAACACTACCAGCCACAGTCTGCTGCTTGTTATACCAGAAAAATAATGAAGAGAAAGATATCATAAAGACAATTAACTCTTGTTCCAACCATTTCAGGCTACCATACTGACACTCAATCATGGTGGTGTTTTTTTTTTCCTTGACTAGTTGTGTAGAACATTTACATAAATTATTTACACTGAATGAGTCCAGAAAAAGTTTTTAAAAGATTGTCTTTTGGTAATACTGCGTTGATGGGTAGGGCAAAGGGGAAAAGCAGTTTTACAGCAGCTAACCGTGAATTTACGGTTAGAGTAGCCAACTCAAGCAGTAACAAAATCAATTTTGCATTGCAAAGGACTACTAAATCAAAACAACAAAATTACGTGTGTAATTTATATTCTTATGCATTTTTATGAAGAGAAGAAACCGGTAATTAAACATAATATAGCTATTGTTAATCACGGGTAATAAACTACATGGGGGTAAGAAAAAGCAATTTATTTTATATAAGCGTAACAGTTTATTTGTTTTCTGAGAATAAACAGAATAAACAATCTCACTGATCTTCACTAACATGCTCACTGGAATTTGGTCCGCAAACAATATAGCAAATATTTGCATAAAATGAGAGAAGGTGTCTATAGAGCTCCAGATAGCAAGGAGCAGAAATTAAACTTAGTTTGTAACAAGCTTGATGTTCACTGTATGACTGTTGTATTGCGAGTACTGAAATACACCGTGCTATAACAACAAACAGGAACTCTGCTAAAAAGACTGTAACTCAGAAAATTTAAAGCCAAGTCAGAACATTGTACATGGCTTCCCTTTTTGTTGGGGGGCATCCACACGCCTGACTTAGCAGTTGAATATTTCAGTTCAGTGCTTGAGGTAATGGGAGAAATGACAGCTCAACTGCTAAGCAATTTTTTGAAATTCAAGTACTAAATTGATTTCCACCATTTGAAAGTCTTTAAGTGCTTATCTGGATCTCTGAAAAGCTTTTAATCAAGTTTGAGAGAGGAAGACACACATAAGAATGTATCAAACCAAATGTGGTTAATACATAAATAGAGGGTTTTCACAGGACATTGCTTCTTCTGAAAGGATGTCCATGTAAAATGACAAGTAGTTATTTTAATTTTTGCCGTTTAATTCTAATCATTTAGCTGCCATTTGGACACTCCCTGAAAATCTCTATAAATGTGGAAACTGGCTCAGTGATTTTTCACTGAATTGGAAAAATTAGATAAAATAGATTTAGGACAGTTCATTGTACAGTCAGTAAAAATTTGGTATTGTCACAGAAGCTCACATTCTCATGCAGAGATGAAGTTCAGAGACAGAGGCTGCCGTTGTGGCCCACCAATTCAGTGAAAACGATGATGTTCTTAAATTTTGGTGGCTTGGCTATCTTAACATTGACACTTTTAAGAAACTGACAAATCCCTCACGCGAATGTAACCCACACATGAAAATAACAATAATTTTAATTTAAGAGCGTGTAATTATACACAAAATGAATGGAATATTTTCAAATTGTGTAAACAATTGCAGTTCACTCATAAAACACCTGAATTCCTGCAGGACTCTCTTTTCCTTGAAGAACTAATATACAAAAGGAGTGCAATCATAGCAGCTTCTAAATTTCATAAGAACACTGATTAAGCAAATTCATGTGACCAAAACTGTTTTAATAGATAACCACCAGGAGAGTTTATCTAATTCCTGCTCTGAAAGGGTTAAGCTCAAAAGGTCAAAAGCTAACAAAAAGTGTAAGATTTTTTTTAGATCTTCTAATGTAACAAGTGTTACTGGATCATATCCTATACCAACTCACAGATGCTCCAGTGGAATCTAAAAGCAAAAGGAAAACAAACTTTCTTAAGAGTTAACAGTAATCATGCTTGACTTATGTTAGAAATTAAAAACTCAAGAGTGAAAACCTTGGACAGCTGACTTGAACATCTATGAAAAACATAGCTGGCAACTCTATTCTTAATGGCAACAATACTGAGGACTTTTTTGAATTTCTAAGATAATAAAAGTCTTTCAATTATTGTACATTGAAATGGCAAAGGAAAAACCTGCATTTTCTTTGAAAAGAAGAAAACAATGTAATAAAAATTCTGACAGTGCATCCATCAGGTATGAAGGCTGCATATCTTGTACAATTATCTTCTTTATTAATGGTATATCTGACACTACATCACAAAATATGTTAAAAAACAATACAGGTTATAGCTGCTCATTCGTTGCATCCAGCATTGTCTTTACTGATTATATTCTGGTTCAACTGCTGTTAATGTCAGTCTCCCTTACAGACAGCAGTTGTGTGCACCTATGTATGCATCCTTCACTTTGCTCCATCTGTAACTAAAGAGGTACTTCTGATTTGGAATCCTCAACATGGAAAGGACATCGAACTGTTGGAACAGGTCCAGCGCAGGGCCACCAAGATGATTAGAGGGATGGAGCANCTGGGATGCGGACTGAAACCACTCTGTCCTCTGAAATCTGGAAGAGCTTCACAAGAGCTGCAAAAGACACACAGCAGCAGAACTGCCTCTCAAAAATAGTCTCAAGGAAAATGACATTGTCTCAGAACACACAGTTAGCAGGTATTTTGCTACTCCTGAAATATCTCCAAGTAGATAGGCAACGTTTGAAAAGTTCTGCATCCACCTTAAGTTACCAGTACTCACAGAGAGTTTATAACACTGCTGTCTTCTTTTATGGTGTGTTTATTTATTTAGTGTTTCATTACACTATTCTGTTTCTGTTTTCATGCTTTACTTTTTTGTGGTGTTCGTGAAAGCACTTGCAGGAGTCCCTGTGAGCCTTACCAACAATCCCACAGATACTTTCTTTCCGACTTTTACTCCCACCACGTTCCACAGCTAAGACACTGGAAGCAGTTATCCAAAAGTTAGCAAAATTTTTTGCTTTGGGTTAAGAAATCTTAATGACTCTCTTTAATTCCTCATTCTAGCTTCTTGTTGGCACCTCCAACAAAGTTACAAAAAACAACTTAGGCAGCTTTTAAGGCTGTGCATGGATAACTACAAAGCACAAAAGGAAAGACCTGCTTTTTCCTCGTAAGCCACATGCTTTAAATGTGTGCTTTTTTCTGTAAATATATGTTTTTTCAACAAATAATTCCTTTTAGATGCAGACCAACAATTTTCAACAAAAAAGATTAATATAATGTAATAAGAGATCAGTCTAGAAAATGCGTTGCATTGAAATAAAAGTGATTTTACAAGGACTAAATGGTCTGCTTCGCAATGTATAACATCCAAAAACCTCCTCCCTCACCGAGTTACTAGATCAGAGTCCTGAAAGAAAAGTAAACATGCAGTTTTACCAGAAATTTATTTCTTCAGTTTATTTTTCCTACACTAGCAGAAGCTCACGTAAATATATTCAGTTGTTTCTGAAGGGTTAGGAATCTGTGTTTGTTCACCTGTTTCACAAAGCTCTCTGATCACAGGTATTTATGGGTATGTACAATACCATGTACGTTGTGAGTGCACCTGTGCATCACATACAAATACACAGGTATCCTCTACACACACAATCTTCCAAATGGAAAGTGGAAGCTCTGCCTCATTTGCAATCATCTAACATTGGACTCAAGCTCCTTTCAAACAAGTAATAAGAGGAGAAAGCTCAGTATGTAGAAACATTTGATAATTATTGATTTGAAGCACATTATACAAATGACAAATTTCTTATTAGCTATTTTAGTATTAAATAAGTTCCTGTACAAACGACTTTTATACAGGGTCACTTCTAGACTGCTCTATAGTTCACAGCAAAATTCAGGTCCCTCATGTAAAACCCAAATACTCAGTTACTTTGATCCCATAGAGAAGACACTTCATCTGTCTTCACTGTCCATCGTATCAGTTGCTTAAAGAATTTAAAGGGGAATCTTTCGCCATCTGTAAACAAGAAGTTGGACAATGTACTGACCACCTCACCACAACCAGAGCTCCTACAGAAAGGGAAGCCAGCAATTGCTGAAAACAACGAGCTTCTTTATTATCAAGTTTATATGATATTACAGATGAACTATTACATCTGATTTCCAATTATTTACATCACAGAAGTGATCATGGGTTTTGTTTTGGCTGGTTTATTGTTTTAACTGATCTATAGTAATGCTTCTGCAGGAGCATGCTCTTCACTAGAAAACACATATGAAAATGAAGAAAAATTTGAACGAGTGGATTCTTTGATGTTTCGTAAGGCTTAATTCTTAATCTTTTTACTGTAATTGGACATTAATATAGTTTCCTAACCCATCTTATCATCATTTACTGATCTCCAGGAAATGCCTGTTTTCTCTCAGGCTCTCTTTTCCATTTTCTCAGCATTTCAATAATGGACCCTTCGGAGATCTGCAACAAAGACTTGTATTTGAGCCCTCTTTCTGTGTCAGACTTCACTGAGAACAGCCAACACAGAGGGATGACAGCCACGAAGAGAGAAAAATAAGACATAAATATCTTCTCAGGAAAATCACACTGAAATAATTTTCATAATCAACACAGAACTATTGATTACTTGTTTTGATAATGGAATCCTCAATGAAACCTCTAAGAATGATTGCTTACTAGTGGCCTCATGTTAGCTTGCGTTGTTAAATTCAGTAAGTGATACTCACTGGTTCCACTGATGACATCTGGTCTGGCTTTCATGACTTTGCAGAACTGTTTCCTACAAATTTCTCTCCACCCAGTTTGCTTCTCTGGACTTCTTAAGATTGATAAAAGCTTGTCAAGGTCTTTATCTAGAAGCAACAAAAAACGAGTCTTATTCTGTAATGATAATCTTGGCTTTTGTATTTATTATTTTCTTTCTTTTAAACTTAGTACCTAAGTAATAAGCTGTTAGTTACAGAGTACTTTAGAAAAAGTAAGTGCATTCACAAACCAGAAGGCATTTCAATGAAGATCAGGAAAGTCAGATGCAGCTGAGATCTCTGTCATTACATGGTAGTTTTGGGAGAGCTCAGGAAGAAAAGACTAAATAAATACTCTTATTCTATGACAGTTAGGCTGGAGAAGCAGTCCTAAAGCTGATGACATTCTGCTTTATAAAGAACAGGAATATTCATTCTAGTTACTGCTGGGTTCTGAATATTTAAGACATTACTGAGACACATAATATAACTCCTTTAAAGCTAGAACTCCTCCATTCCGGAATGGCAAGGATTGGAATGATATTTTAAAGCAAGTAGTTTGGCATTTCCATGTGATTTCGCCATTGAGAGTCCGAAAGAGAAGACAGGCAAAGATCCTCCACCAAAGGTTCAGTTATTCCAGAGGGAGGTGGCAGCACTGTTTTGCAGCACAGGAAATACAGCTTGTTAAGGTAACAACATAAGAGTGTTCCATAGAAAATCACTGCTTCCTTCTGTAAGCAGGTTCCCTTCAGGTTCTTCTGCTATGGACAGATATTGCAGCATATTTGCTTATGCCTTCAAGTTCCTAGGTAGATTTTGTGAAAATGTATTGGGCTGCCCATGCTATGGAATTCTTACATTAGCTTTGCCAATAATCTCCAGTGTTTCCCAACTTTCGCAAAAGGGACAAAAGGCTACACTGAAAGAATACTTTTGCTGTTGCTGAAATGTCACCTTGCAAGTTTTGTGTTAACATTTGAAGAAGGTTAGATATTTAAATTGAATTTTCTGAAGAATCAGGGCCACCCAACACGCTCCAGCCCTGGGCCACAGGGTGCCTGTTGGTGCTGTCGGAGGCTGCAGCAATGTCAGTCAGGCATTCTCTAGCTTCTGAATGCTTTACTTTTTGCCTGAGCACTATTAAAACCCAGTCTTCTGGTACATTATTTATATAGGAGGCACCAAGGTATCAGATAACATTTTTCATTATACGTTCAGCTTGCTTGTAAAACAAATTCACAGAACAGTTTACAAAAAGATTTTTATGGAAGATTCCTTTTCAATGCAAAGAAAGAATTTCAAAGATCGCTCCTCACTGTTACTCTTACCTTGTTATTAAAGACACATTCTCTCTTTACAATAGGGAGATGCCTTCAAAATTAAAACTGATGCAATGATAGGAGGACAGTATTTCCTCTCTTGGCTAAAAATTATTTTTCCCCTCTACTTTCTACTAAGTTAGAGGAAATTACACATAATTTACCGATTTTGTAGAATAAAGTCTCACAGACTGAGGCAGTAACCTTCGCAGACAGCTGAGTCTCACAGAGGTTTGCAAACAGAAGCCTCACAGTGACAAATGTCAAACCAGCAGGTCTGATCATACATGACAATGTTGTTGGCTTTCAGCAATGAGATGTCTGTGCTTAAAGCCTTAAGAATTTTTAATTTAAATCAAACCCTTCCTGCAACCAAAATGTCAACCTTGGAATTCTCACTGAACAATGAATATTAGCAAGCTGCCATGATACATGATGCCACAGCACACAGAATAATATAACCTACAGTTACCTGTGCATATGAAATCTGAACCACCACATCATAACTCCCTGCAAGTTTAGACTGATCTCATTCCCTAAAAGAAGCTGCTTTATAATTCTTCAAATAATTCTTCAGCTACTTTCTCTGTCTAATGAGGGTAAGACCCAGGAAAGTTCATAAATATTTTAGAAAATGTCAGAAATGCCACAAGTCCTTTCTCATCTGACTGTGTTTTGTGATCGAAGTGTTTTGTGTGACTGAGAAACTAAGATCTGTAAATCCACAAGTATCTTATTAAAAATCTAAATTTAAAGATAATTAATAACCTAGCCATATTATATTTGACTAGTACCTGAAAACAAACCCATATAAGGATAGACATTTTAGGAAAGTCCATGTACATTTCTGATAGACCTGTCCACTTACTTCTCTCTCATCTTTCATTCACTGAGTATACTTCTGAACAAGTGGAACACAACAGGCCCATATATGAATACTGAGCCAAATACAAAAAGGAGGACAAGCCAAAGAAGTGCAGGTGAAGAGAACATTTATGTGAAATTATAAGGGTAACAGGAAATCTAATACAGCCAGTTCTTTGACAGAGAAAGTTTTTTAATTTTTTTTTTTTTTTTAAATGAAGTGCTAGTTTCAGGCAGATATAAAAAACAAACAAACAAAAAAACAAAAATAAAACCACCAACAAACCATGACTGAAAATTATTAAAACAAAACAAAACTAACAAACCAACAACACAACCAACCAAACAGAAACACGGCAGCATGCCCCCACTAGAGTTAGAGTACAAAGCAAGGAACTCTGAGAACATTAGTGAGATAAAACATCAAAAGACTTTAAGAACATTATCACTGAAGATTTTTGGTAGCAATTCTGGACTGCGTGAGTCAAGAAGAGAGTAAGATTAGTGAATAACAGGTTGCCAATGTCTATGGAAATGCTGGAGAAGTGAAAGGGTCATTGCAGGACAATTATGGACACTGTTTTTCAGTGACACTCATCATCAACTGTCATACATGAAGAAATGGGAGAAGAAAAGGAAAACAGATCTGTGCAAATAGAAAAGTGATTATTACAGTTAAATACAGTTCTAAAAAGTTTAACTTTTAACAATCTACAGTGTAGTTAAGATGACAAGTAAAAAGATCATTAATAGTTGTATCCTGAATAACAAAGGATTATATGACTCTTTGAAAACCACTTAATTGTTCTTCCTCAAATTATCTCACTAAAATAATAATTGAACAATTAAGACAAAAGAAAAGCAACAGGGTATCTCGCTGCAGTGTAAACAGGTGGAAATGGCATCACTAATTTCCACATGTAAATAATGATCCCGACAAATCACTTTAAGCTTCACTATAAATTATCCTTGACAGAAGAGAACCATGAATATACTGCTAATAATATACTTAGTTTTCCACCTCTAAATACTAGCTAAAATAATTGATGCATATTAGTACACAAGCAAACAAGGGGGTTTCTTCCGTACATCCTTTCCTACAGACACACATACCACACAGGCAAAGGCCTAACATCTCCAAAAACAGGGCAGATATTTGTAAAGAGTAAAGCACTACAGATTTTCCTCAAATACCAATATACTTTTTAAGTGAGTCTACCCATTCAAAGCGTCATCATGAAATGGAGGAATTGCTCCACTATCCCCAATGCAGTTACTAATTTTACCAGCATAAATTATGATAGCTTCATTTCTGATCCAGTGAGGCAAAATATCCAGTTACCAGTGTACGTCAGCACAGAACAATAGCAACTGTTTGAAAAAAACTGTCTTCAAGATGCAGTCTTCAGGTCTTAGCGCTGGGAAACACATGTTCCAGACTCCCTGCAGAGTTAGCACTGCCTTGCCTTTTCATACAGCGAGTTAGTCCTCCTCCCTTCCCACCCCAAGCTGAACAACCAACAAAGTACCAGTGCTGCCTGTTTCCTTCATAGGAAACTCAGTGTGAGTAACACCTTTTCAGTGACCACTCCTCATGCTACTTTAAGTTTTATCTATAGTTTCCATTCTACCAGATATAGTCAGTGGCTACATGACATCTGTGGAAATGAAGCTTCCTGTTCCCTGACCTCAGTAGTACATAATCTTCTCAGTGAGAGACAGTCATGCTAGTTCCAAAATATTCAGAGTAATTTCAGCTTGCACTCAGGAAGACAACTTCCAGTACTTGAGAGACACCCTTGGGAAACAAAGGTTCTGTTATTGCATCTGTCCTTCAACTCCATCTGAAGGGAGGGTCAGAACAGGAACATGTTCAGAGACAGCAATAGGATATTTGAGTGCACACCTGTAACATTTTTTTTCCCCCCTCCTAGCCAACTCCAATATCTGTACTGTAGACACTTTAAAAACAACCCAAAACCAAACAACAAACCAACAAACCACAAAAAACAATTCAGGTTATGTTTTTACAGCTGACATCACAATTGCATGATGGACACAGGACCAATTTTCAAAGAAGAAAGAAAAGGTAAGCTTCAGGAGTCGATGTCACACAGGTAATAACAGAGGAGGTAAATAAGAGATCAGGACAGAGAGGATACAACCTGCATCTAAAGCTTTTCCACGTGCAAGAAACTACTTTCTTTAACAGTAATAAGAATCTAGCAGTCTTAGTTATTCATGTAATAGAAACACCCCCAAAAGAGGACAGGAATGACAAAGCAACCACGCACAAGTGTTTGCACAGCTGTACGAACCCTGTCCGTCTCCCGGCAGTGAAGGAGACCTAAAATTTCACAAGTGTTTGGCTACATTGTTTTTAAAACCTGAGCGTGAGCTGCATAACACAGTGTGAATTCTGAATGTTCAAATCAAACATGTTGTTCATCCGATGATGATTTCATTATGTATGCTACTAAATGGTTTGGGGTTTTTTATTAATTTGTAACAAACCTGTATTGCCAACTACTCCTTTTTCTGCACAGGGACACAGAAAGCAATCAGTCTGCCCTCCTTAGAACTGCTTTTAACATACTAAGAGACCTTCGTGACTTTTGTCTTTCCAGCATCAGCCAGTTCCAATTATTTCAATCTAGACTCACGTATCACATCTCAAAGTCACAACACTGTGCTCTAGAATCCCTCAAATGTACCAGTTCTCAGACTGCAGTGCCTGTGCTAGATACTCCCCCCAAGGACTCACCATCTTCAACTGACAAAGATCACCTCCTGTCGCATAGCAATCTAACTGGCAGATCTTTCTCACATTCATATTTTTACCCTCTCTTGCAAAGAGCATTCCTGCCAGTACCACCCTGTGCTGCTGAAGAACACGGTTCATACATTTCCCATCTTCTACTTACGCTCTTGATTTGGTTTTGTCCAAGCATTGGAAACAGCAATTTATGAATTTCACCCTTTTCATCTTTTGATCTAATTAGTCTGACACATTCTTTCAAAACAACTCATACATCCTGAAAGCTTCAGTCTGGCAAACCAATTCACCACTGTTTGGTGAATTTTATTTTTTTTAAAATGAGAACTGAAAGAGAACATTTTCAATGTTTCGTTTTTCTGTGGTTTACAATAAAACATGCTTTTCCAATCCAATAGTAACATTATCTGCCTCCTTGAAGATGTATTTAAAACAACTGGGCACACGTGTTCAGGTGATTTGAATACAGTTATGAAAATTGCCTTGGGAAGCCTGGAAGAGTATTACTAAGTTAGTTACAGAAAACTCCCTTCTTTTATAACTACATGGCCTCTCCTCTTGTCAGAAAAGGGAATCACCTTTTTGTATTTTTTTCTAGATATTTATAAACCAACATTTTTGTATTCTACAGATAATGAAAAACTTCTAATACTTTTGAAAATCTACATCTCCCAAGGAAATTCACAAATAAATTCCAATAAATACATCTCAACAATACAGTAAACATGAACAAAGAATTATTTATTAACTATAAAGCATTCATCAGATTCTTTCGCACTGTCTATGCAAATTAAAAGCTTAAAATGGTTTTTCTGTATGAATTCAACTGCTTTGCCTGGTTAGTTCTTCAAAGAATTCTTCAGCCTGCCCACATTCCAAATTGATGTTCAGTGTGGAAACCAACTATCCTGAACACTGTCGATTTCACATACCACCAAGCTTTGTAAACACAGGGATCTGAATCATGAAAACACTGTACAAAAAAATTTGTAGCTTAACCATACTGTCTTCCTTCAGTTACTAGAGATATGATACAAATGCATCTCACAAGTCACCCACATGATATGAGCCAAAAGGTTAATCTCGAAGTTTGCTTAAGAATTAGCTCACTGAACAGAGCTTTGCAGACTGACAGTTGCACAAAGGCAGACAAGCAAAACCAAACCAACTTATTTAGCTACAAAAGCAGTCAACAATAAAAAAACATCCCATCCTTAAATACTTGTGAGATTATAATCTGGAGGATGGAGGGGAAGGAGGCAAGGAGGAGGGGAAAAAAATATTAAAAGGTCAACAGAGACGCTTGTTTGACATGCACACTGCTTGCATGCTCTGTATGTACCTTGCCTGAATTCAGCTTTCCTAGGAATTTCTGCCAGGTAGCACTTCGGCAATGGGAAGGATGAAAACATTGGCCAAGGATACGGATCATTACCCTAGAAACAGGACCAGAAAGAAATTAATTTAGGAGAAGAATTAATAGCATTTGCTTGGTAAGGTCACAGGTTTATTGCTTACACACCAAAATTCTGCTTGATGCTACAATTTGCAATGAGATATTCCATAGCTATAAAAAAATTAAAGGATATAAAATCCAAAAAACATTTGGGGCAGAATTCTTTCCATTATATACCACTAACAGTTTTGATTTTAGTTACTTTTCTTTTCAACCTAAAAGGAAATTACAGATTTTTATAAAAGTGATAAACCCCCCCCAAAGCTGTATTTCCAATTTTATGCATTGATCTGGCTGCCTTTGCTGTGCTGACTGTAATTCCTGTTTCATCTTTATGAGACTGACAGCCACGGAGAAGCAGAACATTTACAGGAGCTGGTTAACAAACACGGCATTGTTAAAACATCGATGGAAGCTCCAGGTATTAGATACTGCAGATGAAAACCTAAAGTTGGAAAAAAGAAAACTCAGGAAGATAAACATAAAAAAAAAAGACAAATTGCATTCACTTTCACAGCAGGAAAACAAACATTAAAAATGAAGCAATAGAAACATTTGATTTGAACGTGGTGTGTTGCAGCCATATGTTAAATCTCCAGATAGTGGGAACAATGTGGTTTTTTAGTGTATTGTTTCTTAAAAATTTTAGCCCTTTCTATAAAGCTAAAGATGGGATGGTATTTCTTAATATCAAACAATTTTCCATGTGAATCAAACTGTTCAATTAATGGAAGAGAAATTGTTAAACTTTAGATTCTAACCTTATCTAGTACTCTCAAAGGCAAAATCCTTTCCCTTGGTCCTCCAATCAGATTTATCCTTACAAGGACATGGTTTCTCTCCACTGATAGACCATCAATAATAAAATCTCTAGGGGGAAAAAAAACAAAACAACAACAACAAACAAACCTCAAAAAAACTGAAAAATCAGAACTACTTTAACTATCAATTATTTAATTCAAAAAACTTTAATGAGCAAGAATACTTTGAGAAATACACCGGAATTACAACACAACCTGGAAAACAAAGGCACAAAGAAAAACAGAAACATTAAGTATTTTGAGATGTCTGAAGCTTTATCCTAACTTCATACTTCCTTACCTACTGCTGATTGGACACGTCTGAGCAATAAGGGGGCACAAGAGAGGAGAAAACTTCATGAGCTTTGTTATACCCACATGCTCAGTAACTGGCACAGAGAAAGTTAATGGACCATCAAAATTTGCTCCTTATTTGGCCTACCAGCAAATTTGTACTGTCACAAATAAGCCAAGTTATTTATAACAACACACAGCCAACTTGCTGACCGAAGCTACTCTGTAGTCCAAGGTATACATTTTTTTAAAGGAAAAAAAAAAAATATCTGTTTTTATACACCAAGTTTCTTACAACTTTTTCCTTCGTAAGGAACAGTACGTTTCATCCTCAGGTCGCATAGAACATCTGTATCTGCTGAGATTTTATTTGTGCTGTTTGATTTCAATTCTGTACTAGTCCCACGTAGCAAAGAGTAAGAGGAAAGTTCTTAAAATTCAGCATGCTGAGAGTCAGGACAAAGGGTCTGTGACTCAACGACTGTCCACTGCAGTCCCCAAAATACACTGTGCTATTTGAAGCAATGCATTGTACAATTTTATTTAAAAGTCAGCAGTGGAAAGTCACAGAAGCTGGAGAGTTGACTAAGTTACAAAAAAATTAACTAAGTAAAAAAAAAAAAATCCCAAAAAAGATAGTACCAATGATGCCATTAGTTCATTAACATGAAAACAATAACCTAGTTTTATATTACGCACATAACATGAAAGAATAATATAAACCAAAAATTAAAAGGTATATTTACACCCATAAATTTTGCACTTTTAAAGAAATAACGTAAGGTTGACACAAATGAAAATGAGAAAAATATTGCTGACAAACCCACATGTAAGCAAACTTTAGAAGTCAACTGGAGAGCACTTGATGTTCAAAGCCACTAAGGTATTCATGTACTTGTTCTCATGAGAAAAATTTGATATTTAAAATAACTTTTACATCATTCACTGCTTACCCTGGTCCTTCTGAAGTTTCTGTGACATTTTCCTCCTGAGCAGTCAGTAAAACTTGTGACACTTTATACTGAGTCTCCAAGAGCAAAAGGGTATTGAGCTCACAGCAAAGCACATTTAACAGCCTGCAGAAGGACACATTCAGTCAGGAACCCAGCAATGCAGAGTAAGAGAAAGGCGAACGTGTTTATGAGATCTCAAAATGGAAAGAAAAAAGCCCCAAGCCCCAAAAAACTTGATGTGTCTGAAAAACACTCAGACACAACTGGGTCACGAACGCTCTTACACCATTTTCAACTGCTCAAGCGGCACGGCCTTGAGCAAACACAGAATGGTTCGCAGGAGATTTTTTTGCGTGCACTGAACTCCCAAAGAAAATATTCACTGGCCAGATCAGCCTGCTTTTGAGTTTGTATCAGAGTCACAAAAGTGACACAGACTGAAAGAAGATATTCCATGTGAAATCTGAAGAAATTATACAATAATAGGCTGGTATGGCCACTCAGAATCTGGTTGTCCAAAGGCGGAGAGGGAGCGAGATAAAAATACGTCTTTCCTTTAGAAAACAGGCTTTAAAGTATTTCTGTATCATCAATATTACCTCAGTTCAAAAGCAACAGAACATTCAATGTAGCAAAACCAGCATTTTTTTCTTTCGTTCATAAAAATACAAAACAATGGTAAATGAAATGAATAATCCCAAGGGCACATGAAAGCACATCACACGCAATTTCACTTTATAACTTCAAGGCACATTAGCAGTGACAGTATGCAGCATGTTCTATGTGTATCTGACGTGGGACAATCCAAATAAAAAAAAAATAAAAAAATTAACTCATCTATTCACTGCAACACAGCAACAGAGTAATTTCATTGAAGCCTTCCTGTTCACAGAAAATATGACTAAACATTCTTGTTGCTATTTTTATTTTCTATTTTATCACAGTCGTAAAACATAACATAAATTACAACTGATTAGCATTATATTTTGCATTCACATAAGACTTGATATGAACTGGAGAACACATATTGTGTGAAATTTGTAGTCTGCTAGTCAATGCTTAGTAAAACTTCCATGTAATTCCCAATATACTTCTACTGACAGTAGTAAAAATTTGCAAGCCACTCTCTGGATAATTTAACACCTGCAAATCCACACAATTATAGTGGTTTTTTTCTGTTGCTTTTTTAATTTTACTTGATCTTTTCAGCTTCAGTCCTCTTCAAGTTTTATTTATTTCATGTTAACTATTTCCTGTCATTGATCTGTTCTTAGTACTTTTCCAAATGACAGAAGAAATGACAGTTTGACTCCACATTTTTTTATTACTATATAGAAGAAAAATCCACAAAAAGAACACTGAAACCATCATCAAGGTGGACCATTTGTTCTGCTAAGTAGGATGACTTTAAATGGCAAAGAACCTGTTTCCAACAGTTAATAAACACTTCGGTACACAAGGCAGAGCAAAAACACAGAACAAAGCGTAAGCAAATAAGACTGGGTAGAAGGGCTAGTGGTAAGATAAATGAAAAAATCTGAGCTCTAACACAAGCAGTTACGCCCCAGCAGCCTAACTCCGCTGGAGCATTCTGAAGAAGTTTCCACCTACATAGAAAAACAAATTTAAAAATGCCATCAATGAAGTATAGATATTTGGTTAAAGGTAATATTCTACTGCTTTACCTTCCAAAGTCATAAATGTATAGACTTAAGTTTGAAAGTAAAAAAAAAAAAGAAAATAAATCACATTTTATAGTGTGCATATTTGTGAGCATGCTTGAACATGGCTGTGGAGACCTTTCTGTTTGTTTGTTCTTAATTGCATTTGGAACATAAGAATTGGATCAGACCCAGCTCAATATCCTATCTATAAGGGGTGCATGGCTATGAAAAGGTATAAAATCTTGACAGATACAATAAAAATAAAGCATATATTTTTGAGATCTATGGAAAATTTTTAGTTTTAAAGCAGAAGACAGAATTCCCAACCTAAATGTTGCTGAAAATTGGAAGATACGCTTTGATGCAAGGTCCTGTACCTGGTAGACAACAGGCTGAACACGCCTTGAAGACCAACAGCATCCTGGACTGTGTAAGGGAGAGCATTGCCAGAAGGTCACATGAAGGAGGTGACCCTTCTTGTCTGTCAGTACTGGTGAGGCCATGCTGGGTCCAGTTCTGGGCTCCCAAATAAAAGCATGACATGGATGCACTGGAGCAGATCCAGAAAAAGGCCACAAAGATGATTAAGGGCTTGGCCCATCTGATGCAGAGAAAGAGGCTGAGAGCCAAGACTGCTCTGCCTGGGGAAGAGAAGGCTCAGGAGAAACCTTGTCAATGTGTATAAATACCTCACAGGAGGGTTTGCAGATGGAGCCAGACTTTTCCCAAGGATACCCAGTGAAAGGACAAGAGGCAGTGGCCATAAATTGAAACAGAGGAAATTTCATTTTAACACACTGTGACGGTGGTGAAACAATGGAACAAGCTGCCTAGAGATGTTGCTGCAGGATTGCCACCCAGGGTTTACAATACCCTGGAGATATTATAAACCAGACTGGACACAGTCCTGAGTAGTGCTCTCAGTGAAACCCACTTGGAACAGATCAGTCGGGTTACACAATCTTTCATCTCTCTTTCAACTCTGACTCTGTAATTCTGTGAAAACTAACAATAAGGTATACCATATAAAACAAAGGATTATCTGAAGGCAGACATTCAGAAAAACCAAAATGCACACCACAGTTGTGAAAATACAGTAGCAATAAGTCATTTTGTTTCTGAATTCTGTATTTCCCGTCTTACGTCATCCCTGTCTTTCTTTGATGTTGCTCCCTGGATTCTCCCTCTGCAACTATCTGCAGAAATGCCTAGTCTGAAAGAAGGCGCACTAACTAATACTTGTGTACCTCTGTAAACTGAGTATCTCCTTCGTTTTGTTACTGGAATCATGACGGTATCTTTAGTATCAGCAGTATAGAAGGTCCTTCATAAGATATAAAACAGCTAGTAAATATTTCTAGCTGCTAAAAAAACACGTTCAGTTTCATGTTGCCTCTCTGAATTTCTTCACCAGAAAACAATATCATTAAGCCACCTGTGAATTTCTGTGAGTTGCTAAAAAAACCTGTTATGAGGATAGCTACTAGTTACTTGAGAAGACGACAAATGCCGTAACTCTGAACATCCCCCTGCTCCTCCCTCTTCCCCCAGCTTTATATACTGAACAGAACGCCACATGGCATGGAATATCCCTTTGGTCAGTCAGGGTCAACTGTCCCAGCTCTGTCCCCTCCCAACTTCTTGTGCCCTCCTAGCCTACTCGATGGCTGGGCAGTGCGAGGCGTAGAAAAGGCCTCGAGAGCTTAGCAACAACCCAAAACATCAGTGTTTTACCAACATTATTTTCATTCCAAATCCAAAACATAGCACTATACCAGCTGCTAGGAAGGAAGTCAACTTCATCATAGCTGAAACCATGACAAGAGTATTTATCAATACCATGAGTTAGACCTCCAGTACTGGGGCCACTGGAAGCTATTACCTCAGGGCAGACATGTTTCTCCCAGTAAGAAAATTCAGCGACTGATGTATTCCTTACAATGTTTTCCACATGAAAAGATTTTCAAAAGAGCACCTACAGCATTTTTACTACCCAATGCACTTACAAATCACATGTAATGTGATTGCTAATGGTAAAAGAGTTTCCCTAGCTACACAAAAATGCTTTCCGTAAGCATCACTTGCCAGCCTAGAGGACTCAGAAGTGAAGCAATTTTAGACTGAAGGAAATGTAATGTTCTAACTTCCTTCAGTGAAGTTAAAAAATCACATCAACAAATAATTGACATAATCTTACCACAGAATCTGCTATTCTTCTTTTATTCATCACAAATTGTTTTAAATTAATAAACCTAACAAACTTTAATAATATACAAACTAACAAATAAGCAAACGAACAGTATAACTACACAATGTGGAAGCATGCCAAAATAATTCTATTGTAAAGCCTTATCACTACTAATGTAGGCTCTGTCTTCCTTTGGCTTTGGACTATTAAACACAGCTGAAGGATTCACAGGACACGTGCACTCCTCAGTGATCCCTACTGCAGAGTCGCTTCCCCCACCCACAGCCAGCATGCACTCTTGAAAGGAACACTTTTCATTTCCAAAGAGCCACATATCACTTACTAATCAGAAAAGACACTTAAAATAATTTATTAATGACCCATTTTCTATTATTAACTCAATCAGTTCTCCTTATTTAACTGAAAAACGTTTGACAGAAAATAACTGGAGGACTACACTGCGTTTCATGCTGCCATAAGAATTCTTATTTGATAGATGCACAAGAAGAAATGAATACTGTCAGGTTCAGTTCCTCCCCCCTCTCACCATACCCTCGAGAGGAAAAACTCTATGAACAGGGCTTTCTTCCCTTCACAAGGACATAAAGATGTTGGAAGCCACAAGGATGTGGCATCAGAAGGGTTTCTTCAGTACAGCCAGCCAAGAGCATGGTAAATGTTGTTACAAGAGTAGATGTACCAGCCAGTCCTTCAAATGTTAGTGACCAAAAAGACTCATCATTGACATCACACAACAGTGTCCATGGGCTATGACAGTGTATTTAAAACAAAGCTACGTGGAAAGTAAGAGGTGCAGACTTATTTCTGGCTCTGGAAGGAAGATGGAAAAGAAAACACGAAACTAGTAAAAGAATGCCAAGTTTTCTAAGGGGGAAGCTGAATTTATTTAAAACCAGTTTTAGATAAAGAGTCTTGCTTCACTTTAGAATGAATGAGATCTTAAAGAATTGTATAAGAACATTTTCAAAAAGCTTCCGCTACTCATAATGCTTTTTAGTCCAGAGAAAGATAAATCTAAATAGCAAGTTGACCTGATGAGAAAGAATCATCACTATTCATATCCTCTACCTTTAGTAAACAAGATAATTAATGCTCCTTCCATTGTGTTGTAGCCATTAAAATCACACACTCTTTTAATTAACAACACACATAAGGTAAGTGCAACTAAAGGAAGAAATTATTTCATATGCTGAAGCCATGTCATTATTAAAATATAACAGGGTGTGTTGACAATCCAGATAAAAACCACAATGAAAAAGAACGCACAGGTGCTTATTATCTGTATTTCCTAGAGCCACAAAGTTGTCTCTTGCCTATCCCACATGCTTGCTCATCTCCTGCAGGAGATTCATTCACCTGGATTTCACTGGAGGGTACTAGATGAAATTTTGACTAACATACACTGCTCTGAGGCAAATTTCAAGATGCTTATTGATTTTTGATGTCAATATAATGCAAGTCATTCAAATTCTCTTTCCTAAATCTTTCCCCTACTAATTTTGTAGGCCCACAGTCTATGCCTGTTGCTATTAATACTGTTTTTCCTGGTTTTTATTTAAACTGAGTATCTTTCAGATCATTTTGGAATACTGACAGTTTTTAGGGACAGAGGGTTCATCACTGAAGGTATAAACCTATACTTCGCCACACTTTATTCCAGCTAACACAGCCTCACTAACATTCACTGAACACTGAGTTTCTGAATAGAGAGAAGAGCAATATGTAAGTGCTTGGATAATGCTTCAGGCAGATGCTTTGAAAATATACATTATGCATATATTCTCTTGGCAGGCTGTAAAAACTCACAACTCATGGGTCTATTCACTGTACTGAAAAACTAGATAAGCTGCCTTGATGCCATATAATTAATCAGTCTGGAAGAAAAAGAATGTTGCAGCTGTTTATTTAATCTCTTTTTTTAATATAAGATACAGAGATACACAGAGCTTGGCCTGGAAAGGGAGATGGTTAAGATCTTTAGTGTTTCACCTTTATGAATTTTTTTTCTCTTGCATCCAATAATTTGTAAGATAAAAATCAGTGGGTACGGTCATGTAAGAGAAATAAAGCTGATCACTAAATTAAGAAAATTCTCGTGTTTATTATGTTAAAAATGTATTATTTGGATTACTGCTGTGAATTTCCTTTCTCCAGGATTTGTGCTCTGACAGCAATTTACATTCAGAATCTTCTAAAATCTAAATATTACTGAGAATTTTTGCACCAGCTCCTGTGCACCTAGATTTTCGGGATGTACAAACGTGAGTGCTCTTTTATCAACCAGTATTGGCCAACCAAGAAACTTCCTGCTTCTAAGTACAAATATGCTTTGAACTTGAAAGCTGAACTGGCAGTTTGAAAATCTTGTATACACAAATTAGGAACTGTTTATATACTTTAACTTTTCTATTCTTATCTCCAGCTTACTGCCTAAGGTTTTCTTTTAATTAATAATAATAATTTTTAGAAGAGCCTTCATGTGAGTAAAACTTATCACAGAAGCTCACAATAGCTGCAACTAAAGGAATACCAGATCAGTGTCAGTGAAAATACTGAAGAAGAATCCTAGGCCAAGGGACTTCCAAGTTGGGAATTACAAAAAACAGAGTTGCACTAGGCTACAACTTGCTGAGAAACTAGAGTATTTTACCTGGATTACATGAGACCTAGTTTGTATCAATGCACCATAGGAGCACTTTTATAGGCTGAGAAATATTGGCTACACAAAACCATATCTACCCTCCCTACATCTTCCCTTTGATTTCTACTGCATTCACTCCATTCTTCAGAACGGGCAAGCTTGAAAAGGAAAGCTGACAGAAGAGCCTCTGCAGGACTGTCCTTCCTACGAATAGTTCAGAATTCAGAATTCATACTTACTTTATTCAAAATGAAAACAATCATCCACCAAAAAATGCAATATCAACAATAAAAACATAAATAGATACATCTGTGCTTTTTGCATTAAACAGGCTGTGGAAACACCTACAGTTACACAGCTAGTAACCAGAATAATTTTAAGTCACTGAAGCACAGTATACCCAAAGAAAAATATAGTCCTGTTGTGGTTTGACCCAGCAGGCAACCAAACACCATGCAGCTGGATGCTTACAACCCTCAGCCCCGCACAGGGATGGGGAAAATGATCAGGGGAAAACCCCCAAAATTTGTGGGTTGAGATAAAAACAATTTAATAGCACAGCAAAGGAAGAGAAAATAGTAACAATGATCAATTGCTCAGCCTGTCCTGTGCGGTGACTGCAGAGTGCTGCCACTGGCCAAAACCCAGGGATATACTGAGTCCATGGTCTGGAACATTCCTTTGGTCAGTGTGTCCTGTCCACGCTCCTCAGCGGTTTATATGGGAAGCTGAAAAAGTCCTTGGCTTAATAAAAGCATTACTTAGCACCAACTAAATCAGCATGTGTTATCAACATTATTCTCATCCTAAATCCAAAACACAGCAGCTATTGGGAAGAAAATTAACTCTATCCCAGCTGAAACCTGGACAAGCCCTAAATTGCAGAAGTTGCTTAACATTCAAGCACACAAATTCGTAACTCTGTTGAACAACAAAACTGGGTTAAAGGACCTCAGAGTCCTCTAAGCTAAAACAGATCTGAAGTTGAGCACTCAGCCCTGGGTGAGGCACACCTACAATGACATCAGACCAAATAATAAAGTATATAGCTGTGTAGATCTGGGAACTTCTAAAGACTCTGCATTTGGCTGTACTAGTGGTATTAAGTCTAGCAGAAAGAAGTGTTTCTAGACAAGTTTTTCACCAAAATAATTCAGCGACAAAACTGTTAGTTCATTGTTGCAGTTAACATAAACATTGAAATATTTTAATTCTACATAGCAGCAAAGAGAAAAACAGATCCTTTGCTCTTTCTAATTAACTTTTTAACTTTTCAGATCTGTTAAACATCTCATTTTATCTAACTGCTGCTGAATTTTATATTCTTGAAGAGATCTCGTGAAGGAGCAAAGCAAATACACAAGCCCAGGCTCGCATCACAGAACAGGTATCTGCTGTCAGCAGCGCTCACAGAAAAGCTCATGGAACTTGGTTTCAAAGGGCATTTCAAATGAACTGCTTGCCTCATCTTCAGACAATACAGCCTAGAGTTTCTTGCAAGCCTTAATACTGTAAACAATACAGTAACCATGACAAACTCTGGAATCCGCCAGAATTCTGGTATTAAAATATCTGGTATTTTAATAGGGAACTTTGAACGACTATATCATAATAACAATTCGTGCTGGCAGGTGAATTAGTCATAATAATAGGCTTATCTGTGCCAGTCCTCTATTACTTGTAAAAAGCATTTTTACAGCAAGCCCCACATGAAAAGCTATTTAATCAATAAGAAAACAGTCTTATATTATTTGTGGCATACACAGGCCCATCTTAAAACCCCTAGAATTGTATCTTCCTTTCTTTTATAGGAGAGGTAATAAAATAGAGGAAGAAAAGGAACAGAGCTTTTGAAAAATTAAAAAGTAAAAAAAACCCTAAACAACCATGACTAAATCTGCTAAAAATTAAGTATCACTGAAATTTCAAAAGTCCCTGCACAATACAAAGTGTTTGCTGAAAATTACATTTAAATGTTTTTTAAAATTTTCCTCTTTCTGAGATACACACCGCTTTTGTAAGTATGTTTCCATACTGAAAATACTACCTAATCTTCTCTTGAAATCTGGCGTTTTGACTGGATTCTCACTTGGTCTTTGACTCTGTCAGTGTCCAGCAGAAAACGACATTACCACAGTGAACTCTGAAGCTCATCTTACCTGTGTAACATCATAGCTTCTTTCACAGGATTACAGGTGAGCTTGTCCCATTGCTCATGTGTAGTTACGGGTAGTTCTGTTGCTTTACAGGATATAGGCCTTGTTAAAAATATTATAAGCATCCAACACAACTTCAATACATGACCCACGTGTTTGTGTACCAGTCCCTGTCTTACAGTGTGCGAGTCCACTGTCTATACAATCAGGCTGAATGATTCATTTTTGCCTATACCTTACGGGGGTTCCTAATATCATCGTGGAAGAAATCTGGTTTTTTACCTTATAAAGGTAAAACACAATCCAAAAGCCAACAATTACTTTAAACTGTAAAACATCTCACTTTCCCTTATCCCTAGTTAAATCAACGGGAGTTCTGTGAAGCTTTTATGAAGTCAATATAATCCTAAATGAAGAATAATATCTTCTGTTTCAAATCTCGTTGTAGGACTTTTCACTCCTATTCAACTAGTGATTTCCTTCGAAATAGCATTTATAACTTCTGATTTATATAATAAAATCATATATCTCCCATCTCCAAATTCCATCACTGTTCACTTCCTCCATCCTTATCAGCAAATTGTACCGTATCTTATGGTTATTCATGTGTAGTATGAAATAATTTCACTGTGATATCGAAGTACAACTTCAGCTGCAGAAAACTAACGCTGATTGCGCTATTCCTTGGCGCAGGAAAAGCTATCACAGTTTTCCAGACTATGAACCAAATCCAGAAGCCCTTTTATTTCAATTGCACAAAATATATTCGTAACAAAAAAGGTGAATTCCAGGATTTATACACTCAACTTCAGAAAAGAGAAAAATGCAGAGATTAATTTCTGTTCAAATATTATAAAGCACTTAATATTACAAAACAGGAGCATGCCAGCATAAGCATTATTTGATATGTACTTTTAGGTTCTAGAAATATTTGGGATCAAATGCTAATCTTCTCAAAGTCAGTTTCGGTGAAATTGGTGATAATTAAACCCATACATTGAAAAAAATATAAACTGAGTACAGGGAGACTAGATAAACCAAACTTATACAAACTGGTAAAACATCCCTTATTTATTTCAGTATTTTGGTATGATTGTAGTTCTCTGCACCACAATGGGTGTAACGCAGTCATTTCAAGGAACTGGGCAAAATAACAACATGTAATTTCTATCACTGCTTATCATATTACAATATATCCATTTACAGGTAATAAGATTGGATTCATTGCTGTTCTCATTTTGCAGACCATTTTTCATTCAATCTTCTTATGTTAAAAAGAGGAGGAATTTCACCTTCATGCATAATAAAACCCAAACAATGTTATCTTATCAGAAGCAACACATCCAGGCCTATTCTATTTAGTGAATGTGACCAGAGAATAAAAAATGAGCATCTTACCTCAGACCAAAGATATGTGATTGTTCATAACTGAATAAAGAATGAATTTTAGCTTCTGAATTCAAAATTATAAGCCTGTCAATGATATCCTGTGAAAGGAAGACAAATGTAAAAAACTCACGTATGATTTTTTTCTTTTATGCACATATGAATGTTTACTATAAAATGAGACCTCTTACTAGAAAGCATATTGAAAGTCTTTCTGTAAAATAACAGACATCCACCAGAAGTCAACGTAAAAAGAAATCACACAGAAAGTTAGAGGGGAAAAAAAAAAAATCTCAGTTAAAAAAAATAATGTCTAATTGTACAAAAAGATCTTAGCATAGCAAGTACTTCAGTTTTTATGTAGTATTAAGCTACAACAAAAACATTAAACTAGGGGTTCTGTATGTTTGAAATCTGTATACATTTATGTTCATCAAAAGAACAGCAAATCCAGTATAACACCCCTTCAAACACTCGTTAGTACTACATGCTTCAAACACAGCCAGTTATTCCCAGGGTAACAAGGCTTCGCTCGGATGTTGAGGCTTACAGCTTTCATCCTACAGCATCTCATGTAACAGACAACAACCTCTGGCTGCTTCCCACTTTTTCCACAAATCCAATCTAATTATCTTCCCCTCTGGTTCACTGCATATCCAGACTGCTTCTAAAGAAATTATTTCATTTAAAGACCAAGAAATGCATAAAAATATTCACTGATGTTATCGTCTCAGAGACAGATGCTGTGCTGTGGTCAGAAGAAAAACCACAAAGTCTTACAGGCCTTATTTAATCTGGATTAAATCCAAACTTTTATTTTCCCCGCATTTAAAAAGTATAGTCTCAGAGACAGCAGAGAGAGTTATTATTCAAATGCTTAGATCAATGAGTTGTTTCAATATGACATGAGAGAAAAGTTAGGATCCATACTTTCATGAAATCAACCAAAACTCTGTTTTTTGACACAGAGAAAAGTAAACATTGTAAGGAAAACTCCCAGTACCAGAAAAAAAGAAGAAAAAAAAAACACAAAAAACACAAAAAACCCCACACAAAACCTACTCTAGAACTTCTTAGACTAAACTGTCTTCAAAAAATGCATATTTAAAATACAGTGAAATGGTATTTTCTCTAAGAGATTTCTTCGGGGTGGTAGCAGAGAGGGCTATGAGGAATGTCCTTTTCCACCTCAGTATGTTCACAATGAAATTCACCATAAAATAACTGAACTTGGACCTCAAGGCTGCTCATAAAAGAATTTCACCCGCTTAAAGATGTCTTTCAAAGCTACAGATCTGGAGGGTACCTTCCAGGCCAGATTCCCTAGAATATGTGTACCATGGAACCTCTCAAAGGAAGAATGGAGGCAGGCAGAAGGACCCTGATTCATCTGCTCCGTCTTCTACACTATTTTTATACAGCAAACGAAGTGAAAAAATAACCCTGGCATGTATTAAGAAACATTTTCTTAAGGGCACAAAATAAAAATCTGATTAGACAACAGTTGAAAGAAGCAAAAGCCCAACTGAAAATCTGTTCAGTCAATGATGCAACTAGTTAGCCAAAAATACAAAGGAGGGAAATCTTTAAATCCTGTGTGCTGAAGAAATAAAGGTCATATACAGATTATTAAGTTCTGTGCATTATCAAATATAGTTCAGCTTCTCTGGCAATGTAATGTGACTCAGAAATTTAGAAAGAAGCCAAGCAAACACACAAAGCAATTAGGTCTTCTAATCAAATCTTCTAGGAGCACTGAAATCTCTTTTACCTTCCTCTCTAATCACAGTTACATCTGGACAATTTTTTTTTCTGTCTTTAGCTTTCTGCCATCACTGCCTAAACCCAAAGTTACAAGAAATCTTTATGTCCACTTAACCGCAGGAGTTTCCTGAGTACTTAGACTCAGCCATTGGATGTTAAATGAACATTTGATGAACTATTTCCCTTCTCTTAACCACACAGCCCTGGATCTCTAGCTCAGGCGTACAAAACCCACTGCTGCACAGTATGAGGTGAAAACCCCATCCAAAATATCTACAACAGCCCAGGGAACTTTGAGCAATTATATCAGAATTGCTGTTTGTAGAAACCTAGAGAATTCCATCCAACTATGGAATTAATTCAACAGCCAACACAACGCAGGCTTCCAAAATTCACAAAAATCATTACTTCAGATCAACTCCAACCTAAAAGTTCTCAAATATGTATCATCTTCAAAATACATCTACCTACCCTGCTACAAGTGCCTCAGAAAACGTGATGACTGAACAGAACTGGTGGACACACCAACACTGAGTGTACTGGAAAAATTAAATTTATCATCCCATTTTTTCCTGAAATCACTCGGTGCTACCAGAAAGAACTACAAAAATCCTTTCCAATCAAAGTACACAATTACGATACACACTGTCTAAACAACTTAAACTACCACCAACCCAGAGCTTGCACTAAACAAACTCTTTAACCCAATAGAAATTCAAAGTACTGATTCATTAGGAAAAAATAATCTGATTTTAACTGTCAGTCAAGGTCACAGATTAAATTTGCCTATGCTTTGCAGATTATGAAAAAAAAAAAAAAAAAAAGATTGATCTTGAATGAATGACTACAAAATAATACTGAATACAGAAATGGCAATACCATTTTTCTTAGGACTGGTGAGGCACTGGAACAGGTTGCCCAGGGAAGTTCTGGATGCCCCATCCCTGGAAGTATTTAAGGCCAGGCTGGATGGGGCTTGGAGCAACCTGCTCTAGGGAGAGGTGTCCCTGCCCAGGGCAGGGGGGTTGGAACTTGATGATCTTGAAGGTCCCTTCCAACTCTGACCATTCTGTGATTCCATGATTCTAAATATGCCTTACTCAGTAACTTCCCAATTAGCGATTTCTTCTGTGGGCAAATCATCTGTGCTACTGAGAAAGCCTGAGGTTTTGGTTTGGTGGGTTTTTTTCTTAATTTTTGTTTAAATCCATAGACAGTGTGATAAAGCAGTATTATATAAAATATAAGATTAGAGACTTTCCAGCATGTATCTACAGGCACATACAGAGGTGGGTTTGTATGTGAATTTTTTTTCCATGGAAAACCACAATTCTAACACAAGTCAGGAAATTAGGCATCAAGTTTTGTACCACCTTTGGATTTCAAAATGAAAATTTAGGTTAACATGAAGTGGTATGTGCAAATACTGCCCTCATGCTGTATATAATACAAAATGCAGAACATTCCAAAATCTTTCCCTAAGAAGAAAAGTCTTATTCTACTGTTACAGCAACATTCGGTCAGGAAAATGTCTTCACAGAAGTATTTAATTTTCTTTCCAATTTAAAACCGTACTTACAATGATGTCTGTAGGTACTTCACGGAGTGAATATGTTGGCTTATTTGGTATATCTTGTTTACTCAGGAGCTCAAAAACTGCAGGGTAAGTGAGCAAGTTTATCAGAGATAGAAAAGACTAGAGAAAGAAAAGAAAAGAAAAAAGAGGGACAAAAGGGAATGTTAATCAGTTAAGTATAACCAAATAAACTTTAAAAATTATTTGTCATTAACTTAAATTTGTTTTTAATCCTTTGTAGGCTAGACTTGACATAAACAGAACGGGCCAAACTAAGACTGCAAACCCTAGCAACAGTCTACACAATCTAAACTGTTTGTGCAACATGTATTATCTGTCAAACTGTACAAGCAATTTTGAAAATTACATTATTTTCATTATCACATAATTCTAAAATCTAGAGACAGCATACTTTAGAGCATGTCACCCTCCTTGACTTTACTAGAGTAGTAGAAGACAAGAACTGATGCTCAATATTTTAAGACTCACTTGTGTCACGATTGTTATTATTTTATATTGACTTCAATGGATCCTTGGCACCGTCACCTGCCACGCAGTACAAGAATACTTTCAGTCATCACTTGACTAGTGCATTACACTAATTTTGACTCATGTGCCAAGAAGCAGGTATAGTCACAATAAACATTTACAGAAATGTATACATCATACTCTCTGAAATACAGCCCTGCTTCTTTCCATGCCAATATATAGAATATTAAGTAATTACTCACCCTCCAGCAGCTTTGGTCAATAGGGTCAACAGGAGTAGATTTGGGTTGGGTTATCCTCACGTCATCTTTTCCACACTCCAAAAGAGCCCATAATTCAGTTACAAGTGCCTTTATAAAACCTAAACCAAATTTTTCTGTCAATCATCAGAATGGCAAAAATACCAGGAAAACAATTTTCATATTAAAAAATATTGTACACCGTAATTGCAACTCAGATTCTCACAATTCTCTACATTGTGGACTACAATTTAATGAGACAGACTGCCTGAGGGTTACTCTCCCTGCTATTCTCAATCCTTCAGTCAAACAACCTTTCTGCAGCAGTCTGCTTATATTCAATCAAAAATCTACAGCACCAGTTAGCAACGATCACTGCACTGGAGCAGGATATTTATAGAACTGTCATGTAAACGAGCTGCTGACTGCTACAGATCAAGGCTTAGCTGGCATTGGCTCTGTGGTTTTAAAAATACAGATTCACTGTAAGTCATTAGGAAAGGAAACCATACCAGAATGAAAAGTTAAGGACTGGAAAAATCTTTTTAAGAGAAGCACTACTGGTTGAATTTAAAATATTAAATATTAAATGAGAAGAGGAAGGATAGCAATCCTACTCTGAAACCTCAAAACCTAAGTTAGAGGCATTATACAAACTTTGCATTCATTCCACTACTTCCTCTCAAGGTTGAAAACTAATGCTGATTATTTTTGGTTTACCATTTGTCTTTGATGCCAAGGGCCATAAGAAACAGCAACTTGGCTGAGAACCTTAAACAGCACAGATGGGTTACTCCTCAAGTAGATCTGCTCCCTGCTTTCCGAAAGATCCCAGAGGCATAAATAATAAGCGATTAACACTCAGCTGCCCTGACTGGCAGACTCTGCCTGCCTTTCTGACAGTCTTTCAGCCAAGTCATTCTAATTACACACCAGCAGCTTCTGGTTACTCAGAGAGAATATTTGCAATTTTTGTACCTTAGCAACTTAAGGCAGTAGCTTTACTTGACTGATAAGATCCTAGTTGTAACATAATGACTGCCCAGACTGCAGGGGTGGGAGGGCAGCAGTTGGGGTATCTGAGAATGAATCTGAAGGGACTTGATGGTACAAGCCGACATAAAAGAATAATCATCAATTCAGATAATCTTAATTCCATCTCACTATTGTACAAGAGCGCCAATGGCATTCAGGCCTTTGCAGTTTCTCAGTTTCTGAGCAGTCAGTAGCCTTGGAAAAGTGCATTCGAATTACAAAAATCAATTGTTATTAATTCTGATCTGTAAGAAGCACTTGCAGATGGTTAGCAACTTATTATTTAACAGACAGAAATGTCTTCATGCACATACAGGAAATTTCTGAAAATCCAAACCAATGAAGTAAATATTTTGCTTAATTTAAGGAAAACAAAAACAAAACCAACAAAACCCAGCATCAAAATAAGTGAGTGAGCTAAAAGTTGGAAAGACTAAATTTCCATGAAGAATCATTTAATAGGCATTTAAGCAGTCTTTGCTGATGCTGCATAATTCTTCTGCTCAGTTGATCTTTTTTGACATATTTCTCACAACCTTTTTCTAATACGCAAGACTACAACATGTAAGTACTCATACTAACATCATTCTTTAATTTACCTGAACTCTGTAGAGCTACTGCACCTGCTGGTGTTGTTGCAATTTGTGTAACAATCACTGCGTTGCCAAAATCTCCATACTCATTCATCTGTTAGTGACAAATAGAAAAGCCCGGTGTTAGATATTCAGAGGACACGAAACTCTCAAATGCTCTCTTCAATATTGATCTTTCCTGCACTTGTTCACAGAATTTAATCCACTGTATGGTTACACTTGAAGAGTTCATAGATATTATCCTCTACAGACTTGTCAGGGTCAGATTCCATACGAAACATCTTTATCAAATTTGTTAGCAAAATTTAAATGCAAAATACTATGGTGGAGACATACAATACCAGCAGAGGATATAAAAAAACTTAGTATTACAATGGTTTATGTGCATATTCTCTAGGATGTCTGTAACAATGTTTTTTCCCATTATCCGATTTTTGGTTCCATTTCACATATTGTCTTGCACACCTAGAATTCATCACCACCTAACAATGTGGTACAGAAACATTTGCACATAGAAGGAAAAAGAAAAAAGAAAATAAACATTGTGCTTAGCATTTCAGACTTCAGAGTAGTAAGTCAGAAAAACTAAATAAATACCAGACATTGAAGACGAGTAACATCCAACAAACTTTTGTGGCTCCAATATGAAAGATGAGAAGCTACATTTGAAATTCATTATGGCATCAATTAAGTGACAAAATGATTACTGGATTTATTTTCTTACTGGTTTTCTTTCTTCTTTATTTTATGAGAATCGTTAAAAGAAAGAAAAACTGTAGAGACTCTCTGATGCTTACCTGGAGGTTTTTTGAGAAGCTGCTGAACATGAAGTTCACACAGTCACCCATGGCACCTGTACTATGAAGCAGAAACAGTCCTTTGGGCGTGGCAGAGAAGTTTAGCAAGGCATCCAACAAAGTCTCTTCCCATAACAACCTGCAAGATTAGTAAAATAATAATTTTAAAGGGTATGTAAAAGAGCATGAGAAAAAAGGAAAAAACACAATTTCTAACTTTGAAACACAACAATATTCCATTCACTGGATTATATGTTACTCCATATGTTTACTTTAATTTTAAAAGGCATTTGGGAAAGTTATAATATGTATTATACTGCATTTTGTACAAACGTTCAAACTCAACCTGGCTAAAGTAAGGTCAGGTAAGAACAGAGAACAGAAAGATGAGGTAATGGGGAACCCAAAAGACCCATGCCACCCGTAAATGTACTTGCGACTCACTATCCAACTGTGGACAAATCTTTGAAGCTCTTAACTTGGTAGTTACAAACTGGCAAAGCAGGCACAGAATTTGTCAATCAATAGTGTAAAAACACTATGAGGAACTAATAAAACGTTGAGTTTGAGCAGATAAAAGCTACTGCGACAAAGTAGCACAGAATTATGAAAATAAGCTGCCACATACACACACACCAGCTTTACACACTAACAGCAGCAAATGGAAAATATTTCCTACAGACGTGGTAGGAAGAGCAGCAATTGCCAAGAATAAAGTCTGCCCTACAAAATATTCTATGCCCTAAAAAGGAAAGTGAAGCAATTACATCACCTTTGACTGGGTACCATCCCTGCAGGCATCACTAGACTCTCGGGATCCTGCTTCTCTAAAAGCATTTTCTTACTGGATTCTCATCTCTAGTTCTCATTTCTCAGTTTTTGACTCCTATCACCAGCGAGCAGCAAGCGGCTTTTGGGGAAGCAGTGAACTTTAACCACCCCAAACTTCAACCACTTCTGCAGAACCCCTGCAATGCATGTTCAGAAGCAAAAATTTCCCCCAGAAATATCTAAGCTTGTCTTGTTCCATAGTTAAATGGAAAAAATATAGAGGCTAGTAGGAAACTATATCCATGGTAGTGATTAGTAGCAGTCTCCTCAGTCAGTGCTCTGCACCCCTGCATTTCTTTTCACTGCTAGAGTTGAAATGCTATAACCAATACACATGCCACCACCACAGACCAGAGCAGTAACTGTTGGGGTATCTTTGCAAATTACAAATGACATCTACAGTAAAGTATAACCAACAGTCTCCTTAATTAACTATGTTATACATTAACACCAACATCAACTTGAGCATTCAGGCTGACACATGTTTGTGTATTTCTTATCTTAACGCACACAAACTTCTGTAAAGGGACATTAAGCTCTAGTAGAAAAGGAAAAGATGCCATCCACTTAGGACGTGTCAGGCTTCCAGCCAAAATCCTGCCAATCTTGCTACATGATATTTTGTAGCTGTGGGTACCATCCAGCAGAACAGCCACCACATCAAAGCCGTAAGACAAACTCTGGTGGATATTTTCTTTTACGCTTTCTAATTCACATTTTCCTCAAACCAATTTCTGTAATCAGAGAGAAACAATCATAAGTCAATTTTACATAGATTAGACACGACTCTGTAAGCCAAGAAAGTCCTGAAAGGTCAAGAACAATTTTGTAACTCTACTTGGCCTTATGCTGGGATGACTTCAACCTCTCTACCTACCCGTGGGCTTTTATCAAAACCCACAGGGTCACAAGATGCCTCAGCTGTGGCTGAAGGAGCAGCCTGTGCTCATACTTGTGCACCTGCATAAATTAAGCAGCAACTTACATGTTTTTGGACTCTAGACTTATTGATGAGGTTGAGTCCATGCCAGTTACAGGAGTGGGTACTCTTTCTGAAAGTAAACTTGTCTGTAAAATAAAAAAAAATGAAAAAGTACCACCTTGCTTTTTATTTACACCATTTTTAAACTCCAGATCTTGCTCATTCTCTTGTTATGCATTAAAAAAACAAACAAGAAACGGTTATAGTCTAGCCTTTGGTGCAGAATAAACTATTGCACTACTTTTTTTTTTATTCCAGAAAAGCTTATTTTTTATTTTTTCCATTTTAAAGCAAGTATATTTTTTAACATTTTTATTAAAATTCTTAAAATAAAAAAATTCTTCCTTTTTGCTTTTTAACTGAATACCCCCAAAGTAAAAAATAAGTATTAAAAAACCCCCACAAACAAACAAACAAGAAACCAAACCAACAAACACACAAAAAAACCCCAAAACAAAACAGAAAGCAACTCTGTAGTCTACTTTTGTCACAGGTAATGGAAATAAAAGCCTCTGGATTCAACACCTTAACACCAAATTTCTGAAGAAATTATGAGAATTTTCATTTTATTCATTTATAAAATATATAAATGCACCTACAGCAGTATGGATATAATTCGAGGTACAGACACAGATGAATATATATGTATATTATTGGTTTTGATGGAGTTTCTAATTGAACTGGTATTTCAGAATAACTGGTGGTAAAACCACTGTATATTTCAGATGAATGATTTAAGCTGGTTTATGCTTCCAGGGGCAAAAAGCACATTGCACCACTGACATGAAGTGAGCAGTCATCAGCTTGCTCTCTTATAAACAGCATCTAACAAATCCACAAAATATTTTTATTTTAAACTACTGAGTTTCCTTCTTATTACCATCTGTACAAATTTTATCTCAGAATTCCAGCAGACTCTGCCAGGAAAAAAACTGTTTCTCCATCAGTCTTAAAACTCCAGGATATGTGTAAATTAGGAGGAAACAAACTGCCAGTCTATCCATTGAGAAACTGTCACTGCTGCCTGTACGCAGCCCACCAAAGTCCAGCCAAGCCCACCCTTTGCTACGCTATAAATGACAGCACATTTTATAAACTACAAAAGTACAATAAAACATTTAAAATGTAATCGAAATGGCAGGGTTGAAAACGTAACTCTCCTGCACTAACTGCTCCATTCCTGTAGTCCTGAACATGTAGGTTCCAATTCAGTCTCAATCTGACCTCCAAAGCAACATGAAGAAATGGCATTTTGTCAGCTGAGTGTTTCATGATGGTTTTGAAATTCGACACATCCTGCCTACTTATCTTGTCTACGTCGAAACAACTTCTCTGAATGATGTTCTATACCATAGTCAATTCTTTTCATGTACAAAGAAGTGTTTTGTGCATGTGCAAAATGCTGTGGCGCTTTACAGCAAAGAACTGGAAATGCCCATCCAAAAAGCATGTAAGAGTCTGCCTGCGATGAACATTCAATAGTGTAACAGGTTGGTTCAAGGGAGACTGACCAGTTACACAACAGGAAAGCACAGAAACACAGATTGCTGAGTAATGTCAATCACAGCATCATTCAAGTGAACTGAAATGAAATCCAGAAGTTCTCAATGCAAGAAAGACCCTAAGTTTCAAAGCCAACATCCTTTTATGAGAAACAGTTTACTGTGATATAATTATGACTGTAACAAATGATACGTTTTCTTTTCAAATAAAAACACATGCTTTCATGATATCATTCCTATACATAAGCAGTCAGAAACACCCACAAGCTGGTGACTTATAAGCCCTAACTATTCGTGTTTTATCTTTCTAATATCTTCTGCCTCTTTACATTGTGAGTGCATTTTTAAATCTTCTAATCACAATAAAAGCATACATCATTTGACAGGAAGAATAGCTGTTCCATTCTCTCTCCCTTGGATTCAATCTTTCTCTCATCTTCTCACCTCCAAAAAGGATCTTTTGATTTTTAGACCATTTTTCCTTCCAGCTTGGTCTAATCCTTCTCTAAGAAAACATTTTACAATCACTGAGAGGAAAAAAAAAAAGAGATGGTTCCATTTTTCAGTATGAAGTGAAACACCACATGTAGAATTTGGCTTTCCATTAAGAGTTCCAACACCTATGGTTTAAATCTGCTTCCAGTTTAGCTGGAAGCCAAAGCTGAAACTTTGTATGCCCTTACCTAAATACTGCTGATGTTATTTTAATGATTCAAACATTTATTTGAATTTCACTTCACTGTGAGCTTTTTGAAAACTGCTCTCACAGCATCTGCTGTCATTTTTCCATTTTAACCACATTTTATTGCAATAGATAAGGATTTTCACACTGCATACAGCTATCAGAACAATGAAAATAGGAAAGCTTAGGGAATAAAGCAGAGATCCAAAAACCTTGTCCAATAAATTCATAACAGAAAGCAGAATATGCAGAACTGTTGGACTCAAGCTCTTTCACGCAGAAAAAGCAGAAATTTTCAGTGCATCTAACTATTGAAGTCAAAAATTTCAGTGGCATCTAACTGCTGAAGTCAAATATTTAGAATACCCTTTCTTTCCCCCCCCTGCCCCCGTATCTCCCACCAAAACTAACCAGTTTAGCCTAAAAATTACTAAGACCACATATCAGGAGCTTTTTCTTTCAAAATATCCCAAATCAAGAGTGATGACCATGTCTGTGCTGGACACTGGCTATCAAGGCATCAGGTAACCTCTAGCATCAAGGACACTGTTTAGAATTTAGAATTCTATGTCTATCGATGCATCTTGAGAGCTCTTGGTTTGATCTTAAGGCACAGAAGTCTCAAAGTAAGCTCGTTACATTCAAGTACAGAAGGAAAACTTGAAAAGTTGAACTTTATTTTTAGAACAATTCCAAGCACCATCTCACTACTTAAATACAAGAAACCTGAAACAAAGAAAAACTCTTACAGACATTGAACCTCTGCACTAAGATTTTTCCCAATCTTCCCAATCCAAAACAAGGTTTACCTTTTTCCAGGCCTCTTCAATAGATTCATGCAAACCATAAGGAATTAGCATCTGCAGGCCCTCACATGTTCTGTACATCTGACGACACACAAAGATGAAAGCTCCTTTAACAACTGGCAAAATCTCGGATCCAGAGAGAAGAGAAATGTCGTCACGAAGGAGTTTCTTTGTAAACTGAACAATTACATCAACAGCTGCAGGACTGGAAATAAAATAACACTTTGAAAATGTTGCTCTGTAGTCATCAATAAACCTTGAAACAAATCTTCTGACTAAACTTATTTAATTTTTTCTAAGTGAAAAGAAAGAGTGGAAAGAAACGGCGACCCACTGTGGAAGGACCAAGCATACTATAACTTGTAACACTGGTCAGAAGAAAAGAAATGTACCACAAGTGATTTTGCTTGGGCTGCAGGTCTGCATAAATCAAACCCATATCTATTGTCTTCCATCCAGCCCACACAGCCATGAACCACACAGGCTGTATCTTGTGGGAGTCCAGTTGGGAACAGTAACAAGACAATCACGTCAGCTTCTACTTCATCAGTGTTAAGGATATCACTAAAATGCAAGAATTTGTCTTGGTTCTTCCTTTTTCCTACCTGATATATTAATTTGAAGTCGTCCAGGCTTGCAATGCAAAGGACAACTCTTTCTCCAAAAGACTTTTACTTCCAACTCCCCTTAAAAAACATATGCAACTTCTGAGACTCCTCCACTTAGAAGACACACATTTCACAATTTTTCATGACCTGCAGCTTAGATGTTTTTAAAGACTAGTCCCAATTTTACTGGTCTATTTCAAGTTTTAGCATCAACTAACAATATAATTCCCACAGGACCACACAGATCCTAAGTTAGGTACAGTGTTACAAATCTCAGCTTCTGATACAGGATTTGTCTCCACTAGATGTATTGAAAAGTGAATGAGATATTAGATCTAGTAATTCAATAAATTAGCTTGATTTTTAATGTTTATTCTAAAACCAGCCAAATAAAACCAGAGAAAAGAATCCTTTGGCCTGAACAGCAGGACTATGAATATAAGGGAACTACATTCAGAGAAAAGAAAGCTCTCACATGAGTAAGAGAAACAAGTAAACCATGGAAATCTCCCTTAATAAAAGTATTTATTTAAATTGTCATTTCATTGGGTTATACACACAAATGTCTCCCTAACACATTCTCTAGAACACTTACTACTTTACTTGATAACCAGATATTTTACTCCCAACATAAACAAAACACATCATGTTACAGATAAAGGGAAAAACAGAAAATTAGTCTCCTAAGACTAATGTAATTCATTAGAGCACTCACTAATGCCATTCATTAATGCACTCTTACCTCTCTTCTCTGGCAGCTTTTTCATTTTCTCCATAAAGAAGAAGAGAAAGGCCACCTTCTGCAGCAGCAATCCTTGCCAAAATATCAGCTACATCAATTAAAGTGGTTTCAAGAGAATTTATATACACCTATTTGGAAGACAGAAAAAAAGGCTTTCAATTCAATGCCTTTGTGAAAGCTGTTTATCCAAGTCCAGCTGCTGTACGCAGAATGTGAAGGTCACCTTCCTGATGATTGCTTAAGGGCTTCAACAAAATAAGGAAACAGCCTATGTTCAAACACCATCACAGAACCACAGAAATCTTCATCACAAATGGCAGTAATTCTCACTTTTAATGATTATGGCAGAAGTTTAATGACTGCATAGATACAGAGTTTCTAAACTCATTTTTCTCTTTTCCCATCCATGTGGAAAGGCTCTTGATATGCCATCTAGGAGTAGAAGAGCAAAATCAAGGTGAGAAAGACACTAACTCCCTCATTGCTGCATATGGACCTGTAACTCTGGCTAGAAATGAAATTCTGGTTCCCAAGAAAGTCTTCTGTGTCCACCTCACTTCTAGGCTGCGGCAGGCCCAAACAGCTTTGGAATCATCAGGAAAGTCTGCCCCACTGGAGCAAAACAAAAGTCATCTGACAACTCCTTATTGATTACAGAGCACTGTACAGGCACAACTAGGCTGCAATCATGCACTGGAATTCAGACTGCTCACTCCGGTACCATTACTAATGAATGCACTACCCAAGCTAATGCTAAACTGACATTGCTCACTAATAAGTGAAGTTAATGTTCCAATAGTAGACAAACAGCACGGATACTCTCTGAAGAGCCTGTGAGGGACCAGCAAGGGCAGGATGCTCTGCAAGGGACAATAAGCCAGGAACTGAGTGTGCTAACGGGGTAGGCAGAGGCAGCAGTTGGCCATCAGATGAGAGGGCATTCCTACCATCCCCAAGCAAGGTTAGCAGAGGACAGTAACTAGGTTCATTCAACAGCCCAGATCCCCTCAAAAGTGATGAGGGAGGTCCAAGGTTAAGCCAGTCAGCGGGTCAGGGTCAGCTGCAGACACAGTAACCAGGCTGAGACACAGCCCAGTGATCACCATGCAACTGCATCTACAGTGACAAAGCAGGTCTGGAGCAAAGCAAGCGAAGAAGCCTTATCTGTGTGTCAGGGTACAAAGCAATGGGACGTTAGGCTTCCATGCTCCTACAACATCGTGCAGGTAGGGAACAAAGCCATTACCTACACTGGTCCTGAGCCCAGGCTATCAAGCCCAGGGGAAGGGAAGCAATGGGGAGACGTGGGGAGAGCCTGACAGTAGACAGCAGCTGTAATTCTGTAATTCTTGTTTGCCAGATGTAATAAAAAACAATTTGCACCTTTGTTAGAACAAACACCTTCCAGATTCACAACACATAACTAACTGACTACAGCTATTAATGTGCATTAAAATATGCCTGAACGTGACCTGGGTTTTTGAACAGATCAGTTACTAAGTCACAGGGGGGCTTACAAATTGTTCTGAGTTTAGCTACCCACGAGAGGCAAGTGAGCATAGCAAACACCTCCCATCCAGAAAAAAGGGCGGGGGGGGGGGAAGGAAGAACTGTTAAACGTTGAGATAATTTATTTTGTAACTACTAATATATAATGAAGAAGAGAGACAGCTGTATATGCTTTAGAATACCACGTGACCACAGAAACTGCCTGGGGGATCACACAGGCCTCCAGCACAGCAAATCAATGACTGCCTCAGCGCTGCTTTTTAATTTGGCTGTCAGCGGTCAAAGCACAGGCGGGTTCCGTCACTGTTTGTACTTGAAAACATGTGCACTACATTTCTCCAATGTAAAAACAACACAATTTAAAATGTTAATCTTGCAAAAGCATCCATAGATGGCCTTACAAATGCATACGTACTGCTACTGCACTTGATACGGATGCACACAGCAGACAGCTTACTGACGTGAGCAAGTTTTTGCAGGAATGAAGTTTGAAGCTTTACAGAAATACATACTTTAAAATATTTACTTGGAAACTGACTGCACTTTTGAAATAGCCCTGAAAAATTTTTGTATAGGTACAAATGTTTTCAGGTATCAATATAAAAATATCCAAACTGCACTGAAAAAAATAACCAGAAGGATACTGACAAAATTTAACTTTAAGAGCATAGATGAGTTATTTAACTTAGGAACCCAGGCTGTCTTTGCAAGCATAAGGCTCAGGAAATAAATTCAAAGCTTCTCAGCCATTAATTTATCTCCAAGTCTCTTTATGTAAGATAGCTCAGGCTCCTCCATGGGCATTTCAGCCTCTTGTCTTGAAACTTACAGACACCTACATCAATGACATCATCTCAGCCAAAATAAACACAATAGGACAGGCTGAAACTATAACCAGACTTTCAAGTACCCAGAGGTAGATAATGTTTCCCAAGATTTTTTTTTACACCTATTACAGAAATGTTTTAAAAAAAAAAAAAAAAAAAAGACAGACAAACATCAAACCTCTTCCTTTCACCAGTTCAGAAAATACTAAATTTCCATGAAGAATTACATATTTTACCTATGATAATTATGGAGAACACTTAACTTCAACTTGCCAGCTGAATTTAAAAAGGAATAAAAGTAGGTTGCCTTTTAAACAGCAGATAGAACAAATAAGCACCCCAGATACATCCAAAAGACATACAAAAACATCGGAATAAAAAAAAATAAATAAATTAGGCGATGCGATTTCCTCAAGGGTGCAGTCTCAATACAGAACTATTTTTAACAAGATTTTAAGCAAATCACGTTTGTCAGACCAAGCCTAATGCCAGCCTACCCTATGTGAGGCATGCTGGAACAGCTAACGGAGAAAACACTGCAGAACTTACCATGTGGCTAAACGAATCATCTACACAGAACACACACAGAAAGGATAACACTCTACAGATTTAAAAGCTATTTAGAAGATCACTACAAACCTCTGTGCCGCTTAGTAAACTCTGAACAGGATGAAGGAGGGCATCTATCACTGCGCCCGTGTACAAACACTCAGCAGCACATCCCGTTTGATCGCAAAGAACTTGCAGAATCTCCGTAACAAGACTTGCTGGAGAGTAACTGTCTGGTGAACACAAGAAGCCTCTGTTTATATTTCAAATTACACAAACTCCTCTCTACGGGTTATATAGATGCTTCTGAATTGTAATTTTGTTAAGCACTGATTTAGCATGGTTAGAGGGAAGAAGGAAAGGTAAGAGAGAAAGGGAAGAGAAAAATCTGTACAGTCTATGGACACAAATTAAAAGCGGCAAAAGAAGTTACCACATGCCTCGTTATAACTATAGAGATTAACATATATTAAACCAAACATTTACCTGTATGTGTTGTCGAAGTTGTCTTTGGGCAACTTGGAGAGTAATAAATAAGCTGAGTGAACAATACCAACAGATCAGTTATGGATACACTATCTATTAAAAAAAAGAAAGAAAGAAAGAAAGAGGACAGTACTCTGCAAATGAAAGTGCGATTCCATATCTACAAATCAAATGGGTTTTGTAAATATACATAAACAGTGCTTCATTTTGTTGAGAAAATCAAGATATCTACAACTGGCAATGCAAAGGACACACGTGCCCTTGGGACTCCACCAAGGTATTTCATGATCAGCTTGTAAGGCCTGATCTTGCTCCCAATTTAGCCAACGTCAATTTTACCGTGTCTCCCCTTGAAACAAACAGCACAGTTTGAGAATGCCGAATACACACATCTGTAGGAAAAAGCATTACCTTGCTACCAGGCAAAGTACAACTTTGGAAGAGCAACACGTTGTCAGACAACTCTTCCTCAGGTCTGAAACAAAACCAACAAACGTAGCAAAATGCAGGTTGGGACCTGTTGCTCCAAGTTTAATGTAATTATGTTAATAAATCAGTTTGTGAGGAAAGAGTTACTATCTATGAAGCTGAGATGTTCATTGTTTAGAAGACAAATGGTGAGATTGTTATTTCTGCAAGGGAGAGAAAAAACCAACCATCACCAATGGATCACTGCTTGAATGGTGTTACACACATAATCCATGTATGACAAAAGCACTCCATTAGTTTATGTTTCTTCCTCATGACTGCTCGACATTGGATCTATTAAGTCCTGATCCTCAAACCAGACTGGCAAAATATCTTCAAAAAACAAGTCACAGAATTAGTACCCAGTAATGTTTTGAACTCTGCACTCAAGTAATAGAGACATTAATGTAATGGAACACTGGAATTGTTCTCACACGCCTGCATTTGCCAACCTGCACAGTGTATCACCGTATGTATATTTCTCTGGATGTCCAAGGACTTTTCCATCTCATATCTTCTGTCCTTATCAACACCTCTGTTCCACGGGTACCAGTTTTTCCTTCTACCACTGTTTTACCCTAATTATATTAATAGGTTAAGCTCAGAGTAATTATTTCCTGCTTGCAATTACCTTGAAAATAACGATTTTGTTTCACACCTGAAAGAAAGATTTGGTCTGAATCACTTACACACTGATCCAACTCCCCTTCAACATGAAATTAATATACTAGAGGTAAGGATAAAAGTGATCTATTCAGCTACATCCATCAACGATTAAAGAACTGTGTCGATGCTCAAATTTACCTATATCATCTTTTAAGACATGTTTCCACTGCAATACTGGGGACATTAGACTTTGTTCAGCAATTCTGTGCCTGGAAACTTATCAAGGATGTTGCTCAAACAAGTTCCATTTTCTTCAGCCCTCCCCTTACCTTTGTGATTTTTCAGCTGTACTGGAAAGAGATCTCGGCCTTGCTTATAAATCAACAATCTTCCTAAAAGGCACAGCGAATGAACAAAGTAGACATACTGCAACTGTGGTCCAGTGTAAGAGAAGTTCTGCTTCTCACCTTTAACAACAAAAACAAAAAATTAGACCTTCGCTCTTTCCGTTCACTCTATGGTGCCTAGTCAGTATCTGCAGCATATACAGATCAGTTTGTATAGAAAGACAGACAGCTTAAGTAACTAACCACTGCTCTTAGTGTTCCCTCAAAATACAGTATTTTGGGAGGAAAAAGAACAGATAGAATTTCTTCCTCTTGAGGTAGCATGCTCAAACTAGAGAATGTCCATGTGTGTGCATACAATGCAAGACATGCAAAGATACTCACTAAAATCCTGCTGGGAGAAGTCATTGACTCTGGAATTTTTATTAACTACTGTCTTGCAAAATTCAAAATAATCAAGACATTGCTGGACAGCTGCATTAATCTGGGGGGGAAAAAGGCACGAAATAATAAAACATGTGGTATTTTACAATAAAGTCATTCTCTCTTGCATCCAAGTGCTGTTCTTCAACATAAGAACCTAAGCATCCATTTCACTGTGATTACTTCAGTGCTTTGCATGGGTTAGCCAACAGGAGGCAAAATTCTACAGGAATATTAAAACATCAATTAAAACACATTGCCATTATTATGACATTATCTCACTGCCAGCTCTATAAACGTGAAAACAATCTATGAAAAAGAGTACAGAGAACGTGCAAGTATTTTGAGAAGTTAATGGCAATCTGTGACCGACTGCCATACTGTCATTACTGTGGAAGATTTTCATTTTCTACACGTGAAAAGCTTTGTCTTAAACATACTCACTAAACCAAGCTTGGTTGTCAGGTGCTGCCAGGATTATTACTGTTCTTTGCATTATCGTCCAATCAACGCGCAAAGAAAAATGCTCAGCAGGTATTTAGAAATGAATCGCAAATACAGCAAAGGAACAAAGAAGTAAATTCAGATTTATTACAGTTTGGAGCTGCTAGGATTTAGTCACAAGTTTAAGTAAAATATACAGACTTATGTATCACATGTTTACTCTATGCTAAGCGATCAGATAGACTATTCTGCTCATGGGCTTTCTATTACAAACCTCTGGCTGCATGGGCCATGCTTTATTCTGTTATCTGTTCTATGCATCCAGATAAACAAGACCAAGGTCTGTGGCAGTTGTCTGTATCCTTGCCTCCTGTCTTAAGGTTTTATCATGTATTACAAACGAAAGGTAAAATACATGTTATTACAAAATTTTACATAACATGGATCCATATCTATATCGGTCTTACTGAAAACAGGGAAACTACCACTGCAGTGAAGAGATCTGCCCACACAGAATATGCAATAGCATTAACACCTTCATCACTACAGAAGTTTCCCCAGTTTGATTTATTTTGCTGACACTTTGAGTCCTTAATGCTTCATATCACAACTTAAAGAACACAACAGTGGCTTTTTAGTCTCTTTCCATCAGAAATCCAAATTCAGCATAGAATTCCTATGATATTCTTTCATGCATCATTTGCTATTTTTGTCAGAAATAACTCTAAATATGAACGCAACATAAAGAATTAATAAATAACAATAGTCATTACACACCTCCTATAGAACATTGAAATTTCCCCTTACTCAGAGCTGATCACACATCCTTCTTTGTGTTTAACAATGATTCATTTAAGCAAACAAAGCTAAACAACATGGAACAGCTCTGACAAAAGGGAGAAAAAGGGAAAAAAAGCATTGAAACCACAATGTGCAAAGCAAGATCAAGTTCCAAATAAATTTCCCGTGGGAAATACTTACCAAAGATTTATATCTCTTTTCCAAAAGCCTAAGGACCACTGTTCTGCTGTAATATGCGTGCTAAAATGACAAAGACTGAATGTCAACTTTAAACATAGGAGCTTTATTTCATAATTAGAAAGCAGAAATTATCTCTGATTCTGTTCTACTAAGGATTCCGCGCACCGCACATGTTCAATGCACTGAACCCCAGCTTGCAGAAACCACTTTCATACTCAACTGAAGCTTTTGTTTACAGTACAGTTAAGATGACAAAAAAAAAAATGTCCTTAGAAAAATGTGTAGCAAAACATTCAATAAACGGAAAAACAGTAGCTACCTCTGAAATGTTAGACTGTGTTTTGTCTGTCATGTAAATCCTCAGTTGTTAAGTTTGTTAATTGCTAAGCCAGCTGCAAAAAGCTCTGATGCAGGTTAGCAAGTTGCATGCAGTGCATCATACATATAACTGTACTGTCATGCTCATCTTCTTCCAGAAGAATATTTGCATCTCCTGATAAATGTCAATCAATTATGACAAAGGGACCAAGTCCCAAAGTGCACTAATTTCTGAGAAATTTTATTAAAACTAGGAAATGAATAGAAATGGAAAAAGAAAGTAGTGTTAAAGGGCAAAGGACAGAAATGCCTAAAAAAAGTCCCCCAGATTTCCTTAATTACAGTGCTTGTTATAGGTTGTTATCAGGTCACCACAGGTCTGTGATAATGACAGTCATAAATCAAACTTTTCAAAATACATCAGACATGAGAAAGTTGTGGATTGTTGGGTTGCATGGTTTTTTGCTTACCGTCCACTTCTTAAACCACACTGCTTTGATATCTAACAGAGCCAAGAAGTAGACTGGACTCAAAAACTCTGGAGAGGCAGAATGGTCAGGCTCGTGTTTCACTGACAGAAGTGACAAGGTACTCTCCACTACTTCTTCCATGTACCTTATGACACAACCAGGAAAAAACGAACAGAAAACAAAAATCACCTAAATCTTTTCACCAGTAACATGAACAAACTTCTGGAAAACCTTAAGATAAATCATAAATATCAACAACATCATCTTTAACTTGATCTTGTACGGATATTAATTCCATGAATAAAACCACTAACGTACATGTGTATTCTCCTCATGATTATGTATTTTATTACCCTTGTTACTTTGTAAAACATCCAAATTATTTTTGTTAAAAAGCACTTAGAACACTTCAAAAGTGAAGTAAGCCACTTCATCTGACCCACAACTACTCCTATGCAACTTCCCTATTCCATTTTTTTCCACCCTCTATTTATATTTCCCCCTCCTTATCACTGACCAGTCACCTGTGAATCCTGTAATCAACCTTATGCTAAAGTTATATGCATCTAATTATAAGACAAAAATCATTAAATTAAGAAACAGTGACTTACTTTTCTGGATGACGAATCCAGGAAGAGGGAGCTTCCTTTTGGTACTCATTTAAAAGGCGGATCTGAAAACATAATTATTCAAATTAAAAAAATAAATCACGCCTAATGTTTTAGTAATGACAAAAAAGGCACAGAAACTTCACTCGTACCTTTTTAAGTAAACCATTTATGTCTGTGTTAGATATATCCAGACCAGCTGAAATACGAAGAGAATATCCTCCAGAAAGAAAGTACATTTCCAAGTGTTTTGCTAAAAAAGAAGGAAAAAACCCCACCAAAATCAACCCTTCCACGACAACAGTGGCAAAACGGACTGTATTATACAGTTTCATTATAGAAGCTAACTGATTTTCAGGAAATACATGACCTGTGAAGTCTTAAATGTAATTAAATGCACATACCTAAACTTGTATAGACTCCTCTTGTCATGTTAAATGGAGAAGAAGAAAAGGTTTTTGCATAGAATCTAAGGATTTTCTCCTAAGGGAGAGAAAGCAAGCAATGTATTAAATCGTCATGTAACTGTGTATAATTTTGCACAATAATCAATATGCAGTGGCATTATCTCAATATCACAGATTGCTCTAATATCTCTAGAGATGGGAAGCATATTTTATAAAAACAGACAGTTTGCGACCACAGAAACCTGCAATCCAAAGGAAATTTTACTGGAATATTTTAATTGACAGCATCTCGCTGAGATATAAAGGAGCAGACAAGGGAATATTACTGTACTTTTTGCCTTAACGTTAATGTTTTTATATTAATAAAGGTACCAATGACTTGTGAACAGCACTTTTTGAAAAGCTGAAACAGAAATACATGACAGCAGCTGTCATATTTAAGATGGCAAAAAAAGTTTTAGCAACTTTCACCTTAAAATTCACAGAAAAAGAAAAAAGGTTTAATTGGCATAATCAATAATCTAACAGCAGTTGAAGCAGCTGCCATGATTTCGCTCACTGGTGCCTGCACTGTACTATGTATCATTTTCTCACCATCATGAAGCAGATACATGACTTAAACAGGAAAGATGAACACGACATGTTTTACAGAAGAGTTTTGTCATCTTTGCTACGTGTGTTGCTAAAAGATATCCAAACCTCTGATTCTCATTAAAAGATACACAAATGAGTACTCCCATCTCTGAAAAATCTATTGAAACCCTGCTGTAATCCTTTAAAGCAAGATCTACTGGAATCACGTAGCTCTTTGACTTCAAAAAGAATTTATCGGATAAACATAAAACATCCTGGGACCCTGCCGGACTACTCAGAATGCATGTGGAACTTCTAATTCCCCTCCCAGTACTCTTTAGTAAGGCTACACATCTCATAACTAAACACGGAAGATGAGCTTACACTGAATGTTGCATCAGGATCTGCCAGGGACACCGTCAGATGCTTCCGCAGACGCGGCCAGCTCTCAGAGCTCAGTATGTCAGAAGGAGGGGCAGCACAAAGTGTCTGCAACGCTTCTTGGCGAACCTGAAGTGGTCAAAAAGAGGGGTAATGGTTTTAAATTGGAAGAGGGGAGATTTAGATGAGATATTAGGAAGAAGTTCTTTGCTGTGAGGGTGGTGAGACACCAGGACAGGTTGCCTGGAGAAGCTGTGGCTGCCCCATCCCTGGAAGTGTTTAAGGCCAGGCTGGATGGGGCTTGGAGCAACCTGCTCTAGGGAGAGGTGTCCCTGCCCATGGCAGGGGGGTTGGAACTGGATGATCTTTAAGGTCCCTTCCAACTCTGACCATTCTATGATTCCATGATTCTATGATTCTAAGATAAACATCATAAATCCTCTCACAGCAACCTCTCAAATTTACAATTTACCATATAATTTGGAGGAAAGAAGAAACAGGACCTGACTACAGAATAGATGAGGACCTCCAGAAAACATCTTCTGCTATACTTTTGTGGCGATTTAGACAAGCCTCTACATCCCTAAGAAACAAAAAACTCAAACATGTATTTCAAGATGCAAGAAAATAATATTATACATAGGTTTTCAGTACTGGATGCAAGGATTATGCTCTACTTTCTGCTTGTAATCTAACATTTTCATATCAGGAAATATACAAAACTATCACCAAATACCACAAATCTGCTCTCTAAAAAGCCAGTAAGGGAAACAGAGTTACCAGACCCAATGTTTTACTGCTGAATTTCCATCAGCCTTATAATTTCAATTATACTTTTTTTTTTGTTCTATTTGTAGGCAACTTTAATCTCTAGTAATTTGGAACAAATTACTGAAACAAACTATAGGAAATTTTAACAACATTTAATAGCACCAGACTTTTTACCTGATTTTCTAAGGAAACTTGATCAGAATGTTTATACCAGCTCCCATCTCAGAGGCCTCTCTCAGCTGCCAGTCAATCCCAAACAAATCTTACCGAGACAGCACTCTCAAAATTATGTTTCTCCAAGCTTCAAAAATATCAGCAGCTGGCCCTGATTGGTGGTTAGAGACCCAAATCAGTACTCCCACTGTCAGGAAGGCAAACCTAACTCAGACTTTATATATTCCACCTGGCAGCAGCTTGTTGGCAGATCAGCAGGCATCCCTCTCTTCTGACAGGAATAACATAAAGGACAAGAGGGAAGTTACCAAGAAAGGCAAGGGGCACTTTTACAGGAAAATAAGCTTCAGTAAGTTCCTTTCTCACAGAAATGAACTTCTTATTCTCACAGAACCTTTTCCAAGCTGAAAACGCCCATCTATATCATAAACTCCTAACAAAAACAAAAAACCCAGCTATCTGCTGCAACACTAACTTTTGAACCAGATGGTTATGAACAATGAAACACTGCGCTGCAAAGCAGTTGCTGCACTGAAGCCAGGATCTGTGAACCAACAAAGACAAGACTCCACCTACATACGAACTTCCATGTACATAGAGTATGTTTCCCAATAGCCACAAATACTCATTTGTATTAACATTTTAGCTCTTCTTTGGAACTTACTTCTTTAGCCTGAACAGGGTCAAGCCTCTCTACAAGCAGCTGCAACTGTTCCTGACTCAGGAACGTGTAACTCTGTAATGCACATTATAAAATTATCATTAGAATATTTTATCAATCTGGACAGCAGGAGATTAAAATCATCAGTCTTTCTGATATCTAAATTACCTTTAATAGTTAAGACTTCAACATTTATACTAATTTAGCATAAAAGCCAACAATCTAAATGTTCTCTGCCATTTGCCCAAAGTTAAATTCACAGCAACAAAATTCTTGATACATATCTGGCTTTGCTTTACTTAAAAGTTTTCTGTAGCTTCATAAAATCCTTTATAGCAATTCGTTAGGTAAAATAGCATAGTGCAGGAGTCTGGAAATGAACTGCACGTTACTCAGTTCCTAAAATAAAATCACAAAAAGTTAAATGGTGCATTGTTTTTACCACCATTTTATCTTTTTCTCTGCAGTACTGACATAGGTACTTTAGAGCACAGGGGCAGCAGATTCATCTCATTTAGCACATGCTGTCTAAAAGTCAGCCAGCCAGTATAAGCTTGGTACTTCGGAGTAAAAGAAAGGTAATTAATTCATCTTAGGACATATCAAAGACAGGAAGGATTCATGTCTTTTTAGGGCTGCTTCTCAATCTCCACTGACAGAAACTTAACAACTTTGCAGCACCACGCTTATTTCATAACACAGGGAGAAGACACATTGTACTTGGTTGAAGGAGGAGTCACTGTCAGAACAGTTGTCTGTACAATAGCCGCTCCGACGTTCTTTCTTCGTTTTACTATCCAGCTCCTTATTGCGCATCCGATCTTCTTCAAACTTGTTAATCAAAGATTCTACCACAACCATCATAACATTCTTCAAGGCATGCATCATTTCCCTGTACCTTCAAAGGAAAGACAGTTGTAATATTAAAGATCATAAAAATCACTGATTAAAAGTTATTATGAATAACTGAACATGGCATAATGCTACTTAGACCTGAACTCACTGAATCTACAGAAATGAATGAAAAACAAATGCAAACCTGAAATGAGCAACAAAACACATATAACTGTATTTTAAATGTATAATCAAATTCCCTTTGCCCCTTCTAAAAGCATTCGGTATAATACGCATCATATCATTCTCTTCTGGGAGCTTCTCAAGAAAGAAGAATGTGAATCCACCAAGGGGGAGAATCTGTCCCTGAGAAAACAGGCCCCTTCTCCCCCTTGTTACTGTTTATGTTTCTTCAAGTTTAACATCCAGTTTTTCTTCTGCTACGAGCCTCGAGCAGAACCAACAGAAGAGAACACATCATCATGATTAAAGATCTTGAGTACAGGTCATGTTCACAAACCAATTTTCTTTCAACAAAACCAGGGTTTCTCTAAGTTAGATAAATTGAATAATAATATCCACAAGGAAGCAATTCAAAATAAAAGCTGCTTCAGAGAAGCATCCTATTGTAAAATGTAAAATCTTTATTTCAAATTATTTTTTACTTTAAGGCTACTATTATTTATTTTGCAGTCACCAAAGACATAAATTACCATATTGTGCTTTAATACCCTCCTGCCTCTCAAATGAAAAATATAAGATGCAGTCATGTTTAGTTCACTGCAGCATCTTCTACCAAGTTTAACAAGCACAAAAACCCTAAAGTCCTGGTCGTCAAAACAAAAATATAAACCCAGCATAATTTGAAAGACAGTCATCCAAACACCTATTTTCTAGGTGAAAATAAAAGCCAAGAGTAGTTGATTAAGAACTGCTTTCTAACATAAACGACCATACTACGAAAATACTGAATACGTCACTAAGGAGGTAAATTCCTTAAGACATGTTGCTCCATAACACCTTTAAGAACACTGCCTACCCCAGAAAAGGAGTAATTCCAATGAGCAAAACCAGAACCTTGAATGGTCCTGAAATGATTCCAAGACCACCACAGGGAGATCCAATTAATGCACAATCAGAGTTCAGAATGCTTGCGAACAGGTGACAAGAAAAAGACACTATAAAAGCATGATTCATAAAACATATTTTTGTGTATTCTAAATAAGAAATCTTTTGGAAAAAAATAAACAAAAATAAAATCTTCCAGAATAGAAACATACACTATTTTTTAATTCCCTTCTTTCTGAGGACACATAATAAACAACAGGCATCACAATAAAATCCAAGTTCCACTAAAAAGAGAGATGGAGACGAAGTTAACACTGTGTGATAAAAATGAGTGAAAAAAATAGTTCAGCTGAAGTAGTGTGTAAAATCATTTTAGTGGTTAAAATACAGAAGAGTCAAAAAATTGCCTTTTCTGTTTTCTTCCTCTGCAACACATAAAAATGGCCACTGCTGCTGAAATAGTGAGGGGTTGTTTGGTTGTTTTTAATTTTTCAACATTCACCATTTCAAGTACTCACTTTAGCTTCATTGCTTTCACACTGCAATGGTTCAGCCTCAGTTACAGCCCTCCTCATGGCTCTCTCTGAGAGGCAAGGACCCAATTCACTATGATGACAAACAGACTATGATGTCTGTTTTAATTAAAGTCTGTTAATGTCTGTTTTAATTAAAGAAATGATACTTTCAGAACTGCTTAAAGCACTACAATGCTGTTTGTTTCTGGAATCCCTCTACAAAATCTATTTAATGTATACACTAAACTTTTTATGGTAAAAACATTTTCTGGAAATAACAGCAATATATACTAAAATTCATCTTATAAGCACTACTGACTTCTCCTTAAAAGACTCATGGCAATTATCTGTCTATGCAAATTTGAAAACCAAAGCATGAAAATCCAGTAATAGAGTTACCAGCCTCTGTATTCCAAGGAAAGTTATTTTAATATCCCTACGAAGGTGAATAAAGCCAGCACGGAAGAGATGACTAAGAAAATTATTTAAATGGTATACAAAATTCTGTGTATTTCAGTAAATTATTTGGTAAATACAACATTCAAAGTCAAGTTATCTGTACCACAGACCCTGTGATGTGCTGATATGTGGTTTTTACACACCTACTGACTTCTGGTCATCTGACATTCTGGGTCAAAAAATCTTGGATAATTACACACAGTTAGTCCACACCAATTCTACATTACACGGACATCACTGCAGAAAAACCTTGGCCTGAACACCAAAATACAAAGCAAGAGAACTCAAACTTTGCTTTTTAAACTAGTCAATGAAAACAGATCTAACTAAACATACTACTCTCACGGGACACCTGGCTAGATCCCAAGGAAGCAATCTAGAAAAAAAACACCCCACCGTGTATTCTAATTCATATTTTGGGGTGTTGTGTTTGGTTTTTTTTTTAGAAAACACCACTGTAATGCAGACTCTCCATTTATATCTAATTAGCAAACTTTAATCCCTGACAAAATGAATTTTTTCTTTATGCCAACTTCCATATTACAACTGAATTTAACTTGTAGCTAGTGAAATAGTATGAAGTAGTGATTCTTCTCTTGAATTTTACCCCTGCCCAACTCTGGTCCTAGATAGTTCAAAACCTTCATAGATTTTCTACTTATATTTTTATGCAATAGTTCATCATTTTAATTCCAGAGTGAGAAAAAGTATGATGAACTGCAACATAGGCTAGGAATATATGAATTGCTCAGCACTGATATTTGAAAGCCAAGAAGTAATTCTGTTACCCTTTGGTTCAGAATTCAAGTTCTGGAAAGGAGAAAGAAAGACAAAGACCAAGAATAAACAAAAATGTGAATTACATGTAAATACTCACTCTTTTGATTCACGTGTCTTCTTAGTAACATGCTGGACCAGCGTGTCATAGCCAAACACTTCACCCTGATTTTGAGCAGAAGTACATTTTCCTGTTTCTTCTTCAATCACGGATCCCACAGCATTATTTATATATTGTCTAAGGTATTTCACAAACTCATAACTGCAACAAATACACAAAATTAAAATGTAACAGATTGCTTTGAGCTCACCATCAAACGTTTTCAACACGATATAAACATTTGCGATCTTCTCTCTCAGCAGACCCGTTACTTTAAGATAAGGGTTTACGAATTTCAGAGAATTAAACTTCTACAATGTAAAAAAACATGAGGAAGTTTTATCTTCTTCAATAGGGCCATTATCAGCATATTCCAGGAACAATACCAAACAGTTTCTAATTTCCTTTTGTGCTTCTTCTACATGTAAAAATCTACTCAGACAAATAGTTAAGGTTTTGTAGACAAAAACCATAGAATACAAGGAAATCTCAAATTTAGAATTAAAAAAGAAATATTACTTGGAGCATCCTGAACACAGCACTGTTTTATAGTGTGTCCATCAATATACATTCAAAATCAGAAAAAAACAGAAAATAATTTATAAATTCTTACATATGAGCACACCTAAGGCTTATGAAAGTCTATGTACCACAACAGCAAGCAAATCACACTCAAAGTGACAACCTAGCTGTCTGCGATTACATCTGCATGTTAAACACAAGGAAACTGACACTTTGCACTCTTCTTAATAGATACTCATAGAAACTTGTTTAAACAAAATAACCAGATTCTCACTGGTTCCTCAGGCTCTGTATTAGCTATAGAAATTGCCAAAAAAGTACTGCTCAGAATATACAAACAATTTCTAGTTAGCGTTCTGATTCCTACGAAGGCAAACACACACAAAAAGGTAATCATACATACACAGTAGATGCTCCGTTATATTTCCATCATATCAAATGCAGACATGTCATGATTTTGTGTTAACTTGGATAAACACAGAGTGAGAAAAATTCAAATGAAAAAGTCAATTTGCCATGTAGACACAGAGTCCAAAGCTATAAAATGCAAATGTAAATAAAAGCAACCGTTAAACCAGGCAGCAGCTTTTGCCTTTCCACAGAAAATTGTGTCTGTACATACTCCCTCACTGGATTGCCCACCTCAAGTTCCGTCAGGTATAACAGTCCTTCTCCCTCGCCCCTCAACTTATTTCCACTCCTCCATCACTTTTATTCTCAGTGCAAGTAACAAAATTAGGTCTCAAGAAAGGTGCAAAGACATTTTATTTGCATTTTCATTTGTCTTGCAGACTGGCTTTTTACTTCTGCAATAATGAAACTGCACATGACTCTGCACTGAATGAAAGCTTCCATAAAGCTTTCTCCCATTTGTTTTATGACAATAACATTTCCTGGGTATCCATTTCTGCAGTCGCTGTTTCACTCTGAAATACACAGCAATCACATCATTATTCATGCCACTAGGTTTATGTCTGCCTGATGTCCTAGCCTTGATCTTCTGCATCATTCTTCCACCTTAAAAACGTTTTGTAACAAATAAGTGTTTTGGCAATGATAGAACTACTTCTCATACAGAATCAAATCAGACCGATCTGGCTGGGCTCACAAAGGAAGCATGAGGGGGTGAGAGGGAAGGAGGTGTTAAAAACCCCAAAACTCTAGGATTTTAATTCAAGGAAAAAATACAACAAAAACCATGCTACCTATATAGTTAGAAAATCCTGATTTCTACTACCACACCTAAATTTTGAGCTTGATTCAAATTAGGTTTCTGAGGGTCCTGTGTTTCTGTTTTTTCTGTCTTTTGGGAATAAAGAATAAAAACACGATAAAATCACTGAGGCGAAATAACCACAAGGCAAAATCAGTGCTGATCAAAATGCTGAGCTGAACTAGCATATTGGACAATCCAAAAGCACACAGCATTAATAAAGGAGATGCAGTCCAGATGGATGGGGCAAGGGTCAAGGAGAAAGTTTCTTAATGATCTCACTACTAAATTGCTGTATGACCTCTCCAACCTTCCACGAAAACCAACCTATACTGCTGCGGGTCATGAACAAGACCAGAATACCTCCAGAACTACTCCAGCACCAGAGAGTAATGCTCACATTCTGCATTTAAGGCATCACTTGACTTTCCACTAAATGTAAGCTAAAACTTTTCTCATGAAAAGAAAGTATTTTTAGGATCACCAATTTTTTAACATACCAGAAAGAGTAATGGATGCCATGGTTTCACTGTTCTAAAGGGGAAAGTTATATATGCATTGTTTCCACCAGCTGTAGGCTTTACTCCCACATCCTGGGTATTCTCCTAATAAATCCTAAGAAGAATTATTGACAGCAGCAATTTCATAGGGTTTTAGTTGTTTGTGTTTATTTTACTGTATATAACTTCCTTTAAGTAAGTATTTTTCTTTCAAAATTACATGTAGTTTTCAACTTCTAGCTTCTTCTCACCTGTGCATTTAGTACATTAAATGTACACGTGCATCAGAATTGGCTAAGTTAGGTAGTTCTGTAAGTTACTCTTTCACAAAAAGCTCCTCAATTACTATTACAGTAAAAATATACTCCAAGAGTATGGAAAAAAATCCAAACAAATAGAAAAATGAGATAATTATTTTTATTCTCTAAATTAGCATCTTTTGAGAGCTGATTAGTGGCACTCAGACAGCAATATAAATTGTAAACATTTCCTACAAATAATATAATTCAACACATTTCACCTGCTTCAAAATATTAAAAACAGTAAAAATATTTTTACTTGTGAAAATTCTCATCTGTTTCTTCCAAATGCAAGAGAATCTCTTCTGCACATTCTGCTGATGGAGCTCCAGTGATCTTTTCCTTCACGCTCTGCAGCAACTGTCTAAGCATAGACTGTAACAGAGCTTCATCTTCACTTGTAAAGTGAGACATCTGTATAAAGCAAATAGAAAAATAACAAACTCTCATAGATCTGTGGGTTTTTTCCACCCCTCAGGATGCCAAGAAAAGCAAAGATCCCTTACAATGCCACTTGTTTTCCTATTATCACCAACATGAGATATTCTATCAAAAGTCACAATCACAGACAGTTATTTGACAGAGCTTACCTTCAGATGAACTGGAAACAAAACAGTCAAATCACTTTTAACAAATCTCCTGTTATCTCAGTACAATATTCTTAAATGAGATATTGCATTAAGAAAAGCCTGAATATTCCTAGTCGTAGTTGCTTGAGGGCTTGACCATTAAATAGGCACAAGACACCATAATTTTTCAAAAAGTGCTTCCTACAGATGTAATGACTGTATCTTAATAGGAAACATCTACAAGTCCCTCAGCTGCTTGTCATCCACTATTCATACCCACTTCTGATTTCTGGATCTTTCTACTCAGAGCTGTTGCCATGCCCATAATCAAAGGTGCTGGCAGCTTTTGCAAGGGCCAGGTGGAATTATCAGACCTGTTTAATCTCCTTCCATAAGGTAACCAGCAGTAGTTAATGGACAGAGTCCTGTCATATTAACCCTACCACTACTGGGAAAAACTGGGAAGACCAGCAGCAGTGAGAAACTGGAAACATCTGTCAAGTCCAGAAGACAGTGTCTTATCAGTTAATTTTCAAGGATTGCAAAAAAAATAAAATCTAAAAGCTCCATTTCTATCTTGATTAATAAATTAGCCTAAATTCATGGCTTAAACTTCTTTATATGCCAAGGAATACTTCCAGCCTCCAGTGGCAGTTTTAGCTTGTATATTTGTATTCTATTTGAAGAAGAATGATATAGAGAACTTTGACTTTTTTTTTTTTAATTAAAAAAAAGTCAAAGATTCTTTAAGCAATAAACAATATGCACACTTGGAAGAGACAATCTAATAAATCAGTTCTTCAGATAAACTCTTCCCTAACAAAAAAATCAAAGCCATGTAGGACCAGCTGCAGGAGTTTCCCTTTAGGAAAGGTAACACTTCCTTGAGTTAGTAGTTCTCTGTGGTAAGTAGCACAGCTGCTGAACATTTTACTGTGATCAAACATAATTCAACGTTAAATCAATCATCTCACCAAAACCAGCATTAAAAGAAAATTAAAAACACAACAAAATGCCCACAGATCCTTTGTAATAATCTTAACTCCCTGATTTGCAGTCCTTCCTTATAAATTAGAGCTTCAAGATATTTGTTCAAAGTCAATGCATTTTTGAAGTCTATATAAACCACTCTCGTAAGTCTTATAATTTGACCTTAACACTGCATAATATCCTAGTAATAATAATCCCGAGTATCTGGATACCGGTTGGTAATCACTGCAAAGCTGTACTTGGATAATGCATAAAGACCAAGCATGAGAATATGCAGTTTCACCGCCAGTTTGCTTTGAAAAGTCTTATTTGACTTATGTAATCACTGAGAGACGGTCCTCTTAAAATTAATTTGTAAAGGTTTGTGCCTTGTTGTGTTCAGGTTTTTGGTAGTTTGGGGGGACTTTTTCCTTCCCAGAAAACACACCCTCACTCAGTATTCCAGACAAAATTTAAATGATTGTTTTCTCCCTAAAAACATAGCCACCTTACTCCAAGCCCTGTCTGTGCAGCCTCTCCAAGCTCAAATCCACTTTCCCAGCCCTGCCCCTCAGCTGCAAGGCCTGCCCCAAAACCCACGGGATGATTTGGAACCAGCCAGCTGCAGCCAGCATTTATTCTCACACAAGCCTTTGCTTTTCTAACGCAAAAGTTATAATTTTAGCAACAAACTAACGACAGCAATTAACAGAAATACACACGTATTGTGAGAATTCCCACCCACTCTCAGGTTTTATCATCAGTAAGTGAATCAATGTGGTCAGAGTTGGAAGGGACCTTAAAGATCATTGTGTTCCAACCCCCCTGCCACGGGCAGGGACACCTCTCCCTAGAGCAGGTTGCTCCAAGCCCCATCCAGCCTGGCCTTGAACACTTCCAGGGATGGGGCAGCCACAGCTTCTCCAGGCAACCTGTCCTGGTGTCTCACCACCCTCAGAGTGAGAAATTGCTTCCCAATACCTCATCTAAATCATGCACTAGCCAGATGTGTCATGACAATTCCCATACAGAAGCAGCTTCTCTGAAAAGCCTCAGCAGAGGAGGCAAAACCCGACCTTCCCTCACGTTATTGCTAAAACACAGGTGCCCTTTTCTGGGGGCTTGCCCGGGGTTCTCCCGCTCGGGTCTCCCTTGCACCCCTCGCCCCGTGGGGGTCCCCGAATCCTCTCCCTCCCGCACGGCCC
>VXBW01004654.1:3946-18891 GCA_013400375.1 Thinocorus orbignyianus
TTGGTCACATTGTTCAGGTATAGGTGCTTTAGAGAGAGAGCCTTAGCTGATTTGATTGATTTTTGACGCTCATCATCCCGGAGCCGTCCTTACTTTCCTATCTAGTGAAAGTAAGTCTATACCCCGTGGGGAAGAACAAAACCTAAACAAAACAAAATGTCTCTAAACCAGCACCAGATTGAGCAAATAAAACATGGGGGCTTGCTGTTCAAAATATGTCTGAGCAGGAATTGTGGGGAAATGTGAACATATATAGTAATGAACTCACGGTACAAAAGCGGGGCTTACCGCAATTCAGCCTCTGAACAATAGCATATTTTATTATTTTTTTTTTGGTGTGTGCTTGATCCTCAGAACTGCTGGGCACTTTAAACAGTTTCCATCGACTTCTAGGGGAGAAGAAAACAGTCAGTACTTCACAGGACCGAGCCACATGTTCAGAGCAAGTACACGAGAGCCAGCCAGGAGCTCCAGCCAGAAATGCTGGCTGCATCTTGTTAGCCGCAGCAAGAGCTTGGATATTAGACACTGAGTGCTGCGCCTATTGTGAGTGTGGAGAAGTCACAGTATTTATGGAAATCAGCCTGGAAACCTTCCCTCAGTTCACCTTCAAGCCCTACCAACTTAGATTATGCAAGTCCTTTCAGATACTTTGAATAGTTACGGACAATTAAGGGACATGAGCCAAATGTGAAACCTTTGCTTATTTCTTCCATCAATAAGGTGCTCAAAGTGGCTCAGATGGAAAACAACAGGGGGGAATCTGCATCTTATGACAGCCGTGTTTCTTAGTACCCCTTGGCAAGGGAATTTTTAATAAGCCTGAGCCTATCAGCCTTTGCAAGTTGTAGCAGAAAAGGATTAAGTGTCCCTAAAAAAATGACCTTAGGCGAAAAAACAGAATTTTGAAAGACATTATTTGTAGAGGCCTTAAAGTGGGCACTAAAAAATGGGTTCTTTTTGTTTGGATTCATCATCCACAAGCTGCACTATCTACAAGTAGTTCATTAATTCAGGAACTTATGGCCAAACTTGTCCCTCAGTTATGCTGACCCTCCTCTAGAAATCAACAGAACTCTGCAGGTCTCGAAGTCAGATCGTGTTCCTTATGAATAATAGTTATTATATTTTTTTGTGAAGCTAGTCCGTAATCTTGCTGCCATTAAGGAAAGAGGGCTTTCTTTTTCTTTTAGTCAACAATGAAATATGTAAAATATGAAAAACACACATAGTTTGAAGCAGAACCTACTACATGAGAGCAGGAAGGTCCACCAGGAACCCTGCTAAGATGATTGCATTTAATTCAGAACACAGAGGGATAATGTGAATGGTAAGAAAGTTATGAACTGTAGAAATAAACGTCAGGCACGTACAAGTCCTATTTTCAGAAATGTTTTGAGACTTAGCCCACTGATGTTTGTAAAGCGTTTGTCTGATCCTTGAATATCAGAGATAAAGGAATGCAAAATATTGCAGTTAAATGTCAGATACTGCTGAAATGCAGAACAAACAAAACACAGAAGATTTGCCCTATACTTGCCCCTCAATAAGCAGTCATCTATTTATGGAATATTTATATTATTCTTATTAATATACATGTGGAAGCTTTCTTCTAGAGTGGTTATTTGCAAACCATCTACAGCCTACGATTTCTAATGCTTAGAAAAGCATCAGAGAGCAAAATTGCAATACATTGAATTCATGGCTTTCGATAAAATTTTTCTAGCTATGCAGCACAAGGTCTTCAAGTACATACAGTATCTCAGATGCATCCTCTTAAAAAATAGCAGTATATTATAAACAAATGCAGCTGTGTTTGGAGCCCCTTCTGAGCTGCATATGAAGTCTATAAAGCAACCATCTTTCACTTCTTGAAAATTACAATGCTAATTAAAAACTGCCTGGTTGATTCCTGGTTGTATTAATAAACAAGGAAGACTTTATTCCACTGAAATGGTTTTCTGAGAGATGGCATATATGCTCTTGCACAACAGGATCCAGATAGAAGACTCTGAAGTTATTGTCTGCCTTTCCAATACTTCTTTGTTGTTACTTCCAAGATTTTGTTTCCAGTTCAGGACCTTGCAACTTCTAAAACTTTTCAGCAGCATTTTAAAGATAAACAGATTGATTCCAGATTGTCTGCCAGTCATGCGATATCCTGTGTTAAAACTGATGATATATGGATGAGAAGAGATTCAGGTAGGACCTAAAGCACATATGGTCAACATATCTTGTATTCAAAGGAAATAGGAATCCAAAATTCAGTAAAACACTCTTGCCTTTTGAATCTTTTGGCTTAAACTGCACACTCTCCCTCCTTGGAGAATATAACATAATTCTTTTTACCTGCAACTTTCTATCTTCACAAACAGTGAGATATAAAAGTCATTTTAAGAAACGACTGAACATGGGAACTGGTGCTCTGCGGTATTATTGTTGCAAGCATTTATTAGGTGTCTCATCACTCAGTCCTAACCAGACAGATCCAATCCTCAGAAAGTTACCTGCAATCATCAGCGTTGCCTATTGGATAAGAGATGTTAAAATTTTGCCAAAGCATCTAAAATTGTGATATCGTTGCTGGAAGCAGGGGTCATCTGGCGTCTCCATTAGCCCTTACTGCTGTCCATTCAGTTTGCAGCAAGCCCAGCTCCACCATGTAAACCTTAAAATTGTATCTCATAAATTGGTGTATATGTTTACATGACTACACTACAAATTTGGTGGCCTTCTATGGTGGTGTCACACCATTGGTAGATAAGGGAAAAGTAACTGGTATCATCTGCTTTAGCTGGACTTGTGCAAGGTGCTTGACACTGCCCTGCACAACATCCTTGTCTCCAAACTGGAGAGATGTGGATTTGATGGATGGTCCACTTGATGGATAAAGAACTGGCTGGATGGTCACAATCAAAGGGCTGTGGTCAGCAGCTGGATGTCCAGGTGGCAACCAGTGATAAGTGATGTTCCTCAAGAGGCTGGTACTGGGGCAGGTACTATTTACAGTCGTTGTTGGTGACATGGACACCAAACCCTCGCGGGAGGGAAGGGATGCCATCCTGGACCTGGACAGGCTTGAGAAGTGGGCCCATGGAGACCTCATGAAGTTCAGCAAGGACAAGTGCAAGGCCCTGCATGTAGGTCACAACAATCCCAGGCACAAACATGGGATAGGTGGAGAATGGATTGAGAGCAGCCTTGATGAGAAAGTCCTGGGGGGTCTTGGTGGATGGAAAGCAGGACATGGGCCAGCAATGTGCACTGACAACCCAGAAAGCCAACTGCATCCTGGGCTACATCAAAAAAAGTGTGGCCAGCAGGGTGAGGGAGGGGCTTCTACCCCTCTGCTCTGTATTTGTGAGACCCCATCTGCAGTACTGTGTCCAGCACTGGGACCACCAACATCAGAAGGACATGGACCCATTGTAGCTGGTAAAGAGGAGGCCATAGAGACGCTCTAAGGGCTGTAGCCCCTCTGTTGTGAGGACAGGCTGAGAGAGTTGGGGTTGCTCAGCGTGGAGAAGAGAAGGGTCCGGGGAGACCTTGTAACCCCTTCCAATCTCTAAAGGAGGCCTACAGGAAAGATGGGGAGGAAATCTTTATGGGGGAGTGTAGCGATGAGGGGAAAAAGTTTTAAACTGGAAGAGGGGAGGTCTAGATGAGATATTAGGAAGAAATTCTTTCTTGTGAGAGTGGTGAGACGCTGGCCCAGCTTTTCCAGAGAAGATGTGGCTGCTCCATCCTTGGAGGGGTTGAAGACCAGGCTGGATGGAGCTTGGAACAACCTGCTCTGGTGGGAGGTGACTCTGCCTAGGGCAGGGGGTTGGAACTGGATGATCTTTAAGGTCCCTTCCAACTCTAACCATTCCATTATTCTATGATTTATTTTTTTTAAATAGTATTTTATTCAAAGCAACAGCATTGAAGGACTGAGTTCTGAATAAGTCATCTAATTTCGAGCACTCTGAGAAACATGCCATGGAGCAGTGGTAATATGTTTACTCTTCTTTCACTGGCACACAGGAATAAGGGAGTGTGGGGTTAAGGAAATCTAACTTTTGCACAGAAGGCAACTGTGGAGTGCTATTTTACCCTATTAAAGACATCTCTGCCTGATAATTGGGGCCACAATCACACTTTTTGCAGTAAAAAACATCCACTGTGATCATCTGAGATCATCTTTGAGAGTCTAAACTGTGACCGCATGTGTAAACCACCATCAGGCTGATGGTGTAGGTAACAAATATTATGACTAAAATGTCCACAATAATTGATATTTGGGGGGGCATAAAGAAAAACTTTGTTTCTGAGCAAGAGTTCACGAAGTTCACTCCAGAAAATGTGTGTATAACACTAAACTGCTTCGTCACGTGGAAAAGGTTCGCTCACATTTTGCACATATGTTTGCACATTTGTTTTGTTAAAACAAATGATGATATCATTCACCTATAGCAAGATGAAGCCCTGCTGTATGACAAACAGCTGTTTTCGTCTTAAATCATCCCCGGCCTCTCTGAATTCATTCCTCTTGTTTCAAGGCTGTTCTCTCTTCAGATCCATAGCTGCAGTATTTCATTCATGAATTCAACCTTTCCAGTGCAGCGGCTGAATTTCAGTCTCCTTGCCTTAACTTCTGTGAAAGGAGTTTATGGCATTTCAAATAGATGTACACTTCTACCTAAATAGATGTACACTTCTACCTCCACATCGTAGGATCCATCCAACACTAACTGAGACAATGGGGCTTGCTCTCAGACCTCATGGGGTCTTTCCAGTCATTGCACATGACATCTCAATCCCAAGGAAATTCAAACAATCCCAAAGCAGAAATCCTGGAGACCATCACAGCTAGGGAGGTGTGTGCCTCTGAATGTGCTAATCACAAAATATTAGGAGGGGCCATTCTTCAGCTACCCGAGACCAGGCTGGCTTCTCCAAAGTGACAGAGGAAAAGGTATTTTCAGCATGTCATGTGGCACCTGGTTGCAACTCACAGAAGATCTCAGTGTCTCCACTTTGGGATCCACTGAGCGCAGGTGACCAATGGAGCTCTGGAAAACAGGGTGAACACATAGAGGACATAAAACTAATAAGTGACAGCTTAAAATTTACAATGATCATATTTTTTTTTCTGCATTTGTGGTAGGCACACTAAGAATTTTCATGATAATTTCTTTCTTCCAGCTTTTACAAAGAGCTAACACAGCTCTCTCCACAGAGATCCTTGGCTGCAAGGATTTTGTCAGCAAAGGGTTTGAGTGCCTCAGTTCAAAATAGCTACTGTCTCTCTCAGAAGGCAAAAGTTAAATAGCGAAATCACATGGAAAATGTTTTTGGAGCTGGCTCTTGTCTTTTCATTAAACTCATAGCTGTCTATAGTAAATGTGGTCACACAGACAATGTGCTCCTAGTGATCTTTTGCTCATAGGGTCATTTAGGATTTCAGCCCCCTGTTGTGATAGCCGTATTTTATTACTACTGGCTAATGAGATTAGTTTTGTCATTTCAACCTGAAGAACAGTGTTACGGGGTTGTTTTCTTTCTCTTTCAGCTTGTGTTTCAAATGGAGCTAAAGTCAACTTGGCCGTCTTTGTTAACTGCTTCTGTTTGCCAAGAGAAGATACCACGGTGCATCAAATCCCCAGTACTTTCATACCAGAATCTGTGAACACGTCACTGAAACTGTGAGAGTAGCATTAAAATAAAATTGGATAATGCTGCAAAAAACAAGGGCTTCACTAGCCTTGTTTAATAGGTCTTACCACAGTGATGCATTTTTATAAATATGTTTGAATAACAGTACAGTATTTGTTCAAGAATTTTGTTATTTGGACTATTGGAGACTTCCCACAGCTTTAATAAAAGTAGAACAAGATTTAGGCTTTCGCACTACTGAGTAGTATTTCCAGGTTTCCCACTACTACTGTGCTTTGACTGTGTATCATTAAAATATTCTTTTTCATTTTCCAAGGCTGAGAATTGAACGCAGAGTTCCCAAAAGCCAACTTTTTGAACTCTGAACTGTATGACCCAAGCAAAAGATCTGAAATTCAGAGCCAAGACAACCTTTTTTTTTTTTCTTTTCCTTCCTTCTTCTCCTAATTGTCAATCACTGTTCACCAGAAATTTCCAAATATAGAATTATTTTGTCTAGTACCCACCACCTTCTGGCCAGCAAAACAAATTCCTCTCTCTGTAGCAACATTAACGAGGAATGCAATCTTGGCGTGTGATGTCAAGTCCCTACCTCACTCTTATTTTCTTTTAAGTTACCATCCGTACACTCTCCGGTATTCAACTAAGTCAATGACAGAGCAATTAAAACCCTTTCAGATAGGCTGAAAGATATCCCATATGGGTGAATGTCTGAAAACACATGCTCTTTGGTGCAGTACCTCTGCCTGATGTCTGCTCTCTGCAAGCATATGTATGAACCTGAGCCAAATTTTTCTACACTTACTAATCATCTCAAGGACTCCAGTTTTCAGATACCGAACTTGAGGCAATTAAAGGTGAGCAATTCCTCGTCTAAGGAAGCGAGTATCTTGAGCTCAGATCCCCAGAAACTAGATCCGTAATGTCATCTTAATTCTTTGCAACTACAGAGGGCTTGGTTGTACCCAGGGTGGAATTTCTGGGACTCTTCTTCAGAGAGAAAAAGGGGCAAAGGAGGAAACCACATCTCTCTCTTTTTAAGGAATGGCAGTTTGAGCATGGATCCATTCTCTTTGATGTCACTACTCTGCCTCTTTGTTTCTCCGACACGCTGAGGAAATGCTTCCACAAGCTGCATGTCCCCCTTCTATCACAGGGGAGATACCAGGAAACCTTTCCTCTCCACCCAGGAGAGGACAAAGAGAGGTGAGGCTCTTCAACAGCATCCTTACCAGAGCTCTTTTGTGTCTTCCCCGCCCTTTACCCTCTGCTGAGGCTTGGAGTGTCTCCTACTTCCCACAAACCTATATACAAGCACCACAGAAGGCAGGATATACAGGGCATATTTTATTTTTATCACAGGTATCTGAATAAAAACTTACTTTGCAATGAGACGTGCATTTAAAATAAAAAGAAAACTTAATGTTTGGGCCTATATATTTTAATTCACTATTTAATTATCTTCGTAATTGTCCTTTAGCAGGGGCAACTGTAGTACAATGGAGAGAGAAGAATGACAAAAGCTTTCTAGAAGTGAAAAAAAATATGAGAGAAAGCAAAAATTTGCCTTAAACCAACTACTTCAAAAAGATAGGAAATGGTGGAACAATTCTTTTTTTAAAAAAAAAAAAAAGCAAGAAAAGAAAAAAAAATAAAAAAAAGTAGGATTTTTTTTTTTAATCAGATCGTTGCATGGAGCTATTTCAGAGCACAGGCACTGAAACAGCGAAGTCAGCCTGACCTTTTCTAGAGTGGGTGGGTAGAGAGCTCTTATGAGTTGTGGTAGGTCCATGAGAGACTCTTCATCCTTCAGCACAAACCCATCTCAGCATCAGCTTACTACCCAAGCTGCTGCTTCTGTGCTGTAAACTCGGGAAGGATTTTTAAGTCAGAAGTTTATAAGAGCGATGCATTTTTAACAAAGTAATATAAAATCTGACATGATAAGGAGGAAGGAAATTAAGGAGGAGAGAGAGAACAATGCATCCCAGGTGTGCCAGGCTGCTAGCAGCAATGGACCACAAATATTTCAGGCCAGAAGGTTCAGGTCTCTTGCACAGCCGTTTCCACCCTCCACTACAATGGCTAATGTGCTGTTCCTGAAAGCACAAGCTGTTTAACAAACAAAAGACCACACACTCTTTGAGAATTAAGTGTCACTGATTATTCTTTGTCCCTGAGAATAATCCTGGCTGGTAGATGGCTTGACAGGTTTTGGCCGCTACTGCTGCTACAGGCAACTGCTAATGGGTCATGCTGGTGGGAAGACCACTTTTCATAAATGTCAGGTTTCTTGACCGTGATGGTTTCAGCTAGAAAAATCTCTCCCCTTCCCATAACTTTAAATACTATTGGAAAATAAAATCCATGAAGAAAACATTGGAGCAACTTTCCTTTGTTAACTGCCATGAAAGTGGGCAAGCAGTACAGATTCTAGTATAAGAGAGCATCAGAAAATGTTTAAATATGTTCTTTAACAATAACAAAGAAAATCTTAAGTGTAAAAAAGACAAGTGTCTTGAAAGCTATCCACTGACTTAAAAACTTTATCTTTTCTTTTTTTTCTTTTACTATAAAGGTGGTTACTGGACTTTGATAGTCAAGAGAAATCCCAAAGGGCCTCACTACAAATAAGTTACTTCTGCATTAGCAATTTATTGAGTCAAGACCTTTCCATCACAAACAAGTGTCTATTTGCTGTACCTGTTGGAATCCGAAAGAATAATGCAGGTGATGCCTTTGAAACTGAAATGTGCTTATTAACACTGTCTCACAAAGCCAGCGAGTGTTGTTAGTAAGAAATGACAGTGTATGGCTCAACCGCACATACTCCACTGCTGTCAAATTACTCAGTATAAATACGTCAAGTAAAATGGGCACCCAGCTAAGTGAATTCTTTGCTGATAGGAGTTTCACTGCCTGTTATTTCTGTATTTTTTGCAACACGATCCAAAGCTCATTAAAATCAGAGGGAATGCACCCCTCGATTTCCAGCCGACCTCAAGAGCCGATAAAAGTGGAGGGCATCAAGCACAAATACAGGATCAGGTCCCGACAGCAGTAAAGCAAATTACACTAATTAATCTTTTCAATCACCTACCTAATATGGCAAGAGGCAGATGACTGATTACTATTTGTTTTTAGGATAAATCTCCAGTGCAAATGGTCAGCATCCTTTCCTATTAATCCTTTTCTGAGAAAAAAAAAATAAATAGTTACACCTTTTCACACTGCAACTTGTCCAAAATCTGGGGACTTTGAGAAAATTTTTCAACTTGGAACAGAATAGCTGGTCTTCTCTGCAAACAATACATATGCTGGATTCCTCCTGGATTAACAGAAGAGAAACAAGAGACAAGGATTTTGTTTAAAAATAGAAGCTCCATCTCAAGGCAGAAGGTAGCCCAAAAGAACCTGGAATGGTACACCACCACCGTAACCAGGCCGCAGAATATCTTTTGGCTGTTTTTTATTGTTTCAGTAGTCACTCTGCTGAGGATCAAACAAACTAGACTATTTTCCAAACCAGGGTCAGAGAATTAAATCACAACATCACAAATCTGTCAATTCTGAAATTCAAAAAAAAACATATTTGCTCTGGCAAAAATGCCCTTATAGTGACTTCTTGGGTCTGTTGGGCCATTTGGGAGACGTGAAGTATCTTCATTCATTTTCTTTCCCTCTCATTGAAATGATTTGTTTTACTTTCATATAAAATAAGAAATAACCAAAAAAACCAAACCCATACCTGCAAACCTTGACATTTTTGCATGACATAATTCGTGTTTTCTGCAAGCACCTGTTCTCCATCACTCTATACCCAAATCAATGATATTATCATTAAGTAAAGGAAACTGGAACAAGGTCTTTTAGAACTATGTACTAAATAATATTCTAGCCTTAAAGAACTTTTTATAAGCCCACATTGCCTACCACCTTGTTGAAGAGCGGAGCAGAAAAAGCTTTAAAGAACAATAAAAGAACAATTTGTAAGTGCTGTTTTGAAACATGTAAATAGTGCTGTCAGTTGGTGAGGATTTTTTTTTTTTTTTCATTTTGTACATTTACATTTTCCAACTGCAGTTTTAGAACATTTCACTGCATGCTACTATCAATCATCCTTAGCCTAGAAATGTACTGTACATTAGTAACGCTTAATTGGCATATTTAAAGTAAATAGCTACTTAGTTTTGCTGTAAAATCTTTGGGAACAATTTTATGATACCACACGGCATTGTTTGTTCCAAGAGCAAATATTCAAGTCTTGAATGTTAACTCTGAGAGGAGACAATTAGAAGTATTGAAATACTCGGCTTGCCAGGCTACCCCACAACTAAATATAGGTCACTGGGATACTGCCTGCCAATGAAATAAATGCACCTCACACTCTATGCCCGAAAATTATTTGAGAAGAAAGAAGGAAGGGTTAGGTGGGAAAGAAAAATAGTAATTGGTGGGTCTTTGACATGACCGGTGAAAAATATAAACATTTATGAAGATCAAGGTTGAGGAAAAGAAATATATAAATTTAAAGAAGGGGTGGGGAGTGTGGAAATAAAGACATGAGAGGAGAGGCAGTGAGAACAGAAGCCGGAGAGCAGGAGGAGAGGAAAGAGTGGCAGGAGGCCAGATCCTGCTCTCAGTTGCACCCAGGCAGCATCACAGGGATGCAGCTGAGAGCAGAACGTGCTTGCCAGTCTGCTGCTTGTTTATACCAACTCCCGAGGATCTATTTTCACACCAAACATCGTTCCTCTCCACACACCATTTCAGCACTCCTAACCACGGAGGAGGGAGTTTGCAACGTGGAGTGAATTTTGAGGAGCGTTGTCACTGGCCCACCATCTTCTACTAGGTAGACCTTGGGCCCATTCTCCTGGGAGATATCTTTTGGAGGGTACCACAAACCTCACATTCCCTCACCCTGGAGGGGTTTCCCATTACCCCCATCGCCGTTTCCATCCCTCAGGCCTGGTGGGGGCTGAAGGGGGGGACACAGGACCCATGGCCATGGTGGGCACCATCAGCCAGGTCTCTGCATGGCTGGCAAAGCACACGTGGGGCCCTCCGTACCAAGTGGTACGTGATGTTTCGCTTCTGTTTGCCAGCTGGCTAATAGTAGCCAAATGTTTGTTGCAAAGAGCGAGTGAGAGAGAAAAATAGCCATATCCTTTGGCACACGGAATAATAATAATCCTCCTCCAGAACAGGCTGGCAGTGCTCGAGCCAGAGCCATCTTTCCGACTCTGAGACACTATTAGATTCTCCACCCTTCTCTTCTAAATTCTGCAGCAGATTGTTTGGGCTGGAGAGAGATGGAGACAAGAGGTCCCATCTGGTACCAGTTCCTTATTTCTTTGTAGCTCTATAATAGCTCCAGGTCTTTTCACAGTTCATTCAGGAGAGGAGGGGAAGAACTGGGTGAGGGGAGGCGGCGGCCCCGGGTTCTCCACGGGCCGATCATCTCTTTATTTTTACTTTTCTTCTCTTTCCCTCCAGACTGGCAGGAGGTAACAGGCAGCTGCTCTCCTGTGTTCCCAGTTCCGTAAAGCAGACCTGTCAATAGCTTCCACACTTGCTGAGATTATTTTATGGGTAAGACATTATACAGGGCCAGACAGAGCTAGTGTGAAAAATAACATTAACACGCCTTTTTTTTTCTTTTTTTTTACACACACACACACACACACCATGACTGTGTCCCTTATTTTTCCATAAGACCTGGAACAAAACCTTTCATTCTTTTGTATTTTTAAGCCTGCTTTTTCCAACAACTTGACTCCTCAGAGGATTAACTGCACAGTTTCCAGCACCTTCATTTCAGACCCAGGTTCTGCCAAATGACAACTAGTTTCTCCCACGTTTTTGCAGAAGAACTGGGTTTGTTCAGCAGGTCTCTGTTTCAATATTAAGTATTACCCTGCAGGCAGAGATGGTGGAGTAGACTTGCAAGGTGTCCATGTAAATACTCAGCAGCTTTTTCATCCCCCTCTCTCCCGGTGCTGATATTCGTCAGTCCTGGGTGAAACTGGAGGTTCAGTGACGCTGAATCCTGTCACTGCTGTTAGACAAGAAATGTCAGTGAAGCTAAAAAACACTGCCCAGGAAATACTGTGATTAAGAAAACAAGGTGTGGGCTTCCAGGTTGTGGAGCTGAGCATCACCCCCATCCCGCACAGAAGCCAACACAGAGGTGAGGAGGTCTCAGATCCCTGTCCCACCTCTCCTAGGTGAACTCACACACACTGCTCACTGCAGACTCCTTTCTAGAGCTGAATACTCTCAGTTTTTTACTTCCCCCATTTCAATGAGCTGAAACAGCTTTAGGAAGAGGTGAGGCAGAGACAGGGAATTATTAAAACTGAACGGCAGATGACTTTCTGGGCTGGAGATATTGTTATCCTGCACGTGGTCCCCTTCCCAGACCACAGCACAGAAAGGGAGAAAGTCTGGGCTCCTTCTCAATCTCCTTCTTCATTTTTGTTTCTGTTTAAAATTACTTTGTGTGGTGGGGAGAAAAAAAAAAATATGGTCAGAACCTATTTAATGCAGCAGTATTTAATTACAGCAAGGCGTAGTTTGAGCATGATTTCTTTGTCAGTTAATATTGTGCACTAATTATTCATAAAAGACTTGAGACATCACTTAGATACATTTAAATTAAAAGATGAAAGGCTGAAAACATATTTTATGAGCAGGAAATCTAAAACTTTATCCTTCTCTGATGATTTTATCCTTGAAAAGTAGAGGTTCAATTATTTATCAGCTCTATAACAAACATTTTAGAAGAGCAAACCATTGCTGCAGTAAGAAGGGAAACAGAAGCAAAATAAACACAATTATGTTACAATTCAAGGAACTAATCTGAAAGAAGCTGAGTGCATTCTGAGTAAAACTGGATGTCCTAAGGATTTATTGGATTGGACAGGACCTGAAGTTGTTTACCACACTGAAAGATCAGACTCCAAAAATACATTAAAAGGATTTTTTTATTATTTTTTTTTTAACCTGAGTTGGGAAAAGTTTTACCCACAATAGTTCCCCTTCAATAAAGTGTTCAGTTGCAGGTATGACTGCCTGAATGGAGGCATTTAAGGGTGACTCAAAATTCTGATTTTAAAGTCGTGCTTTACTGTGTTCTTGGCTGTTAAAGATGTAGAGAAATTAATTCACAACATGCAAGAGATCACGCATTATCAAAACCTTGAAGGGAGGTGAGAGGAGCAATAAATCTATTGATAAGATTTAGGACATGTTTATGCCTTTTGATCCACAGCTCCTTTCACCCTGTTTAGTGACTAGCGTTGATTTGCATGCGGTTTAAATGATGATATTTAATTCTGAACTTAAACTTCAATTAAACAATCACTGACAATCCAGTAGTCATATTTTGACTATTAAAGTGAAACGAGGACCATAAATATCATATAAAACAGGTAAGTGAAAGGGATGAATCTACATTTGTCCTCCCAGCCAGTCGCTCTCTGATTTGTAGGCGCTTTTCCAAAAAGGCTAATATTCCATCAAACATATCCAATCTAATAGAGCTGAGAATATTTCTGAAGTGAGAAGGCTGGCTATTGATTATGAAGTCTGCTGTAATGCTGTAACCCACTGAGAAAAAACATTGCTGGGAAACAATAAGAGCTGGAGGGCACCTGGCTTGTGCAGGGGGAGGAGGAGAAGCACGCCTTCTGCTGCTATCGGGTTCAGACTGACCACTTAAAAGTAATATTTTGTATGTACCTTTTTGGAAGGAAGTGTGAGAGAGCTTTGGGGAGAGCAGGGAAGGTGGAAAACAAGAATAAATGTCTCTAACGCACCAAGGGAGTGCCAGTGTTGTGACTGGTACAGTAAATATAAATAATTCGCAAGAATTTCATTATATCTGAAGGACAAGCTTCCATAAATATCTGCAGGACCAGATAAAACTACACTGAAATACCACACGCCAAATAAAACTTAATCATGAGAAGCTTGGAGAAAATAATATCTGTTTTGATAAAACCAAATTCATACATCCCTCCTTATGTCCCCTGAAGCTGGGAAAGAGTAGAAATTATTTTTTTTTTTTCAAATGCAATATATTTTGTTCTGGAAAGATGTATGTTTGTATAAATTGATATAAAATACTGATATCAAAGCAAATAGTTAAAATTGAGTGTTTGGGTGCCGCTTTTAGAAATTTTCAAATCCTATTCAAATCAAAATAAGCATTTGTTCTGCCCCAGAAGTTAGTTACCATGGAGCTGATGTTTTTAATAATATTTAAAATCTACCTTCTTTTTTTTTCTTCTTCTTTTTTTTTTTTTTAATTTAAAAAAGCGGTTTAGTAACTTGTTTTTAATAAATGGGTCAAAGAACTTTNAGAACATGTTCAATGCCCTGAAATCCCCACTGATGTGAAGTCTGCAAGAGCAGGCTAAGATGCAGAACAGGATGCTGGCAGGAGGGGCATAACACAGGGGCAGGATTGTCTAATCTGCTCCTAATTGCTCAGCATATAGAGCGGAGCTATCTTTCAGTGCACACAAACACGTTTTTAGCTCTCGCACACCTGATCTCTTCTTGCCTCCAGCCTCTGTCAGGGAGATTTGCTAACTATATCCCATGGGAAAAGTCACATGAGTTTGACTCAACCCCGGCTCTGACAACTGGGATTCCCTGCAGTCGCAATTGCTGTCGCTCAAGTCCAGCCCCTCTGTCTGCCCTGAAGAAACATCTTGCAGGAGAAGTAGGAAAATTGCTGACTGATTAAGTCCCAACCTTAAACGGTACCCAGAGAGCCAGTTAGCAATGCAAAGTGAGCCATAATGCATAAATCAAATACGTGTACCGTCACCCCATCATTTCAGATGGGCGACTAAAGGTAGGATGGAAACTTGGGTTTCCAGCACCAGAAAGACAGCACCCCCAAATCTTAATTACCTTTCCTAGATGACATTTTATTTTACACCCTTGTTTAGAATCACCAAGTTGTGCTGGTGCAACACCACGGAGATCAGTTGGAGCAAGCTAAGACTAAATGCTGATGCTCCTTATTTAGTGGCACACCGACAAATGAAAGTTAAATTAAAAATTAAAAGAAAAAATAGTGTTGTACTTGGCGTGAAATCTATTTCACCTACAGGAATGGTCTGAGAAGAAGGTTTCAGAAAGGTAACCTCTGCATTTCTATGAATTTCTCTCTCTGTATCTGAAATATCCTGTATTTTGTTCCAATGCAGTCGTCACCTAGAGCTCTCTAACAAGTAGATCACAGGCTTAATATTTTCCTTACTTTTTTT
>VXBW01004654.1:26391-36700 GCA_013400375.1 Thinocorus orbignyianus
CGAGAGCATCACGGAACTGCATTCCAGCCTCCTTCATCCCTGCTGCAAGGGCTGCAAGAACTTTGTGCTTTCAAGTGCTGACCTTGGGTTACTGACAGTGCTGAAAAATTCCACCGGTTTGCTGTGGGTCTTGGGGTTCTTTCACCTTCTGTTCATTCAGGTTGTAAATAACAAAGGTGCAATGCCAGGCTTTGTGCCCTGGGGATGCTCAAGATGTTCAGGTGGTGGCTGGGTGAGGTTATGCAGCTTCTGCAAAACAACCTGATAAACCTTCCAGTGAGTCCAAACATTGCTGTGACTCCCCAGTGCGGCCTGGTAGCCTTGCAGCTGCCTTCTGCTCCTGTTTTAATGCAAACTGTGCATCAGAAAAACAGGAGGAGGGAAGTTACACAGCTAATTCCTGCACTAGTCACTCTCTCAGGTCGCTGCTTGGGCCTCTAATGCCTGGCTCTCTTGCTCGTCCTGAAGTTATCTGTGAAAACATGCAAAATAACCCTAACTCTGACACCGCCATCCACATCTGCTTCCACTAGAATGAAAGCCTCTCTAGGAATCAATGAGGCGCGCACAGAGGGTCTAATTAAATCCCTATGCCATTTCCTTTGAAACTGTCAAACTGCAGTTCTTATCTTGTATTCATTCACCCCCAGTGGCTGTGCGGTAATTTTGGCAGGGGTGTACTTAGGCAGGGAGACAGGGCAGCGTGACAGTCACACTGAGATCACCCCACGTGTGGAACTGTCCCATTGAAATCCGGGGACACCAGGCACCCCACGAGTTCTCAGGCACTTTTAAGAAATAGTGGAATGCCCAAGGGAGATGATAAATCCAGGTGTCTGTGTCCTGGGAAGAAGCTGAAGTCAGGGAGAAGAACTAAGTCAAATTACATGTTGTTAATACATTTTATACCAACATAAGAACTTTGAAATACAAGAGTGGCCACCTTGTAATTACTAGCCCGGATCTTCAACCCCTCGTGATGCATGAAGGCAATAGAAATGATCTTCAAACAATTGTTCGAGACTAAGAAATCACCAGCTGCTTCGGATAATTTGGGTTTAATTTTGCTATTTATCTAGAGAAGGGGCAAAGAACCACACGCTGCCTTCTCCATTTGAGCTTCTGAAGAACTTCTCTGTGCTGACTTGTCTTCTGTGAGATTACCCCTAGCATAGTCACACATCACAACCACCACATTGCTTTTTTAATTAATTTAATGTTCCAGAGCCAGAAGCATTTACTTTTTTTTTTTTCCTCTCTTTTTTTTCCCTCTTCAGGGGGATTGTTTATAATGTTCTTGTGCAGCATAAACACTGGGAATATGCCTTTTGCTGGCCTCCCCCAGTAAGCAGATGTGGACATAGCCAATTTCTCCAACATCAGAAGCACATCTGTGGCTATTCTCTTATCTGTTTCTCCTGAACCCAGGTGTCTCTTGAGGACAACATGCTTCCATTGACTGCCTTGTTTTGGATTACTTGTTTTACAGTTTTTATCCGGAATTTTTGTACAGATCTGTATATGGCTGCAAACTGATTTCTTATAACATCAAAAGGTTGTGAAATGAAAAGTGTCTGATACGATTCATAAGCTGCTCTCACCTGTAAAGAATGCTCTTAGGGCACCGTATAAAGTAGCCAGTAAATTGTCTAACCATGTGTATAACCTGTAAAGCAAATACCATATACTAAGGAGTCAGAAATTTATTTCTGCCTCTTTTGCTGTGACAGCCAGAAAACTAGGAAATCAGTTTTAGAGATACAACATACACCATAAAATTCCTCGGGGTAGCAGGTCTGAAATTTTCTGTTTTGCAATGGTTATTCAAGTCACTCCATAATTTCTCCCTTGGTTTCCTGCTGTGTAAAAGGAACTTACTGCCTTAACCAAATTTGCAAGAATGTTGTATGGATTCTTTGTTGTATGTATGGTGCTTTGAAAGCCTAATTTAAGGCCATATATTATACAGATATGGATAAACAGATTTTCCTTGGAAAACTTTAGTAGACATGCTTGGAAATTCTGACAGAATAAAGAAAAAAATAGAAAAAAAAATTCTCTACTATTTCAGCTGAGAAAAACATGTTCTGTGTGTGTACAGGGCCTTTCTAGAAGCACTAGACCACAAGTGTTTAAAGTTTTGAGCCTCTCTCTGCTTCCAGTAAAGCCGATGACTGATTCCAGCGTGAACATATTGCTGAGGATTTTCGAGTATTCGGCTTTGAAAAAAAAAATAGGAACTAATTGAAACCCATATAAGGAGAAAATAATAACTCTGCAATTGTGCAGCCATCTCGCAGAAGGATCGGCTGTTGCCGTTTGCGGTATCGTGTGGAATCCCACCACAAGGAGATATTTGCCAACAGGAGTTTCACATTCGTGTTCGTGGGTGACCGGGGAGGCCAGCTCGCTACCACCGCTTCCCAACAGCCGGACTGTACCAGGCTGAGTTTGGCAAAGAGAGTATCAAGAATGTCTTAAAAACAAATGAGCCGACTGCGACGTAAGCCGGTTAATGATTAAAAATAATTGGCTATGCAATTAGTCTCGGTTTGCATGGCATGCATGCAAAATATATGCAGATGGGAAGATAACACCTGAATTACTTAGAGAGAGACAAAGTAATGCAAAACTTGTTAAGGGCTCTGTTCTTTTAATAAGAATGCTGTTGAGTACTGAAATATTCTTGGTGTGTTATTCTACTTCTGGCAGTAAAGCACAGCTTCTTGGCTGAATTCCCAAATATTAAGTTAGAAAACACTTGACATTGTGTGTGACTGGACTCAATTTCAGCACAGTATAAAAGTATTCAAGCACTTATTTTTAGGTTTGCCGTGTTAATAAAGTAACAACATCTTTCAGCACGGACAGCAAATACCTGTGACTTCAAGAAGGCCTTCTGTATGACTATCTAGACTGCACAGGGAAGGTGTAATCCCATAAAATGATGATTTTAATAAATAAATTGAGTAATTATTAATTAATCTATTTGACACCGTTCCAAAAGGCCAAATACTGACTGAGGTATGAGCTTCCAAGAGCAGAGCTTAATCTTCAGAATAATTATAAGGATTCCCAATACCCATTCTGTTGAAAATAAATTAAAGAAGTATTATACAAAAAGACAATAAGATCTCCCAACAATGACTGTAATAATTTTGCTCTAGTTGATATCTTATCCTTTAAGAAGTCTCAGTCTCACTAGTCTCAGACACTAAGTAATTGTATAAAGCAGGGTCAAAGAGACAGCTATTTCAAGGTACTGCAAGGTGGAAAGGAAAGGGGAGGGAACACTGGGTCAGTTAAAAGCTCTAATTTAGTTCCAAGTGCTGGAGAAGTTTATTTTCCTTCTTTACACCCTTATTCTAGTATCATAAGGGACTGGAAATAGTGTGGCAGCATCTGCTCAGGACCTGGAAGCTAGAAAGTTCTTCATGAAGCTCAACAGCCACCTCCTGGGTCAACTAAACAACACTATGTTTAGCTCCCCTTCGCTGAGGGGCTGGTGGTGCATGTGCAAGACCATGGGGGATGCAGGACTGAAGTTAAGAAAGGATGGGAAATTTCACTATCTCTGCAGGGCTCCACGTTGGTGGGCCACACGAAACGCTCCGTTCCCAGAAATGTTGCTAAAAGCCAAAAGAACTCAGCACCTCCCAGGAAAGCTTAACACCACAGATTCCATCTTTTCGAGTCAGTTGTAGGTTGTTTCACTGTGCATTGATTTAAGGTATAAATATCTATGAGCTCTGACTCCTAATCATGTAAATGAATCGATGTCCTGGGGAATGCAGGCTTCCTTCTTTTCACTTAAGTCATTTTTTTACTGCTGTACACCCATTATCTGACTTCAAATGCATACAATGGTAATAGGGGCAAAGCATGAAGTATTGAGCCACGGCCACTCAAACGAAAGGTAGATCTTCTCTCCCAGGACAAGAAATATTTACCTCAGCTGTTTTACAACACACCTCTCTGTTTTATTCAATCACTTTGACATAATTTCTCTCAAACAAAATCAATTTCTAATCTCTGAAGCCGCCTAGTAACTGGTTCCATGTCTAAGAGGCCTTGGGATGCTGACATCCTATGGATGCTTCTCCCTTTTCATTTCAGATAGCAACAGCTCTTTAGCTACACTACTAACCTTGCTTCTAAAAAAATATGGCATTTATGTGGCCTTGGTGGGTAGAGAATTTATCTTACTTCCAAGTTTCTGTAGACCCACAGAATTCTTCCAATGGTAATTTAATTACTGGGGGTGAAGTCAACCAACTCATACACATTTCCTTCAGAAGGACAAACTTTAATCAATTTCCAAGGAATACCTGGGAAGTGAAGACCCTGACAAACCAGCTACCTCTCCCCATGTCACGTACTGTTCAAAGTCTGAGTCTTAGGGCTTCGCACGTTCATGAGCAAGGATCTATGGACACGTCCTCTTGTTCCCTATGCTTCAGAAACACACTGGCAGAACAGTGATGCTGGTGTTCAGATGTTATATATAATGGCCTTCCAGTATCTGAAGGGGGCCTACAGGAGAGATGAGGAGGGACTCTTGATGACAGAGTGGAGTTACAGGACAAGGGATAATGGTTTTAATCTGAAAGAGGGGAGATTTAGATTAGATCTCAGGAAGAAATTCTTCCCTGTGAGGGTGATGAGACACTGGTACAGGTTGCCAAGAGCAGCTGTGGCTGTCCCATCCCTGGAGGTGTTTGTGTCTGGGTTGGATGGAGCTTTGAGCAACCTGGTCTGGTGGGAGGTTTCCCCGCCCAGGGCAGGGAGCTAGAACACAGTGGTCTTCAAGCTCCCTTCCAACTCTGACGATTCTATGATTCTATGATTCTGTGACTCTATGCTTGGAGGAAAAACTTCATGCATGGCATCTGAGTGCCCCAGGGATCTGATGCGCGTTTGTTTTAATGCTGCTGGAGTATTCCCCATCATCTTAGACTCTGAAAGGAAAAACTTGCTCTGCATCTTTCAGGGAACAGATAAACCTCACATCTCCACAGAACATCATCAGTTGAGAAGATTAACTTGAAGGGAGGAGGAAACAACAGAAGGGTTGGCGGGATGGAGAAGCAAAGATACCCTGATAGAGACCATCGCTGATGGAAATGCTGGGAGACACCAACCCACAAGGGTTGCAACGACAGAAGGAAACAGTATCCATCCTCCCTTTTTCCCCCTTCAGATTTCAGTCCTGAAATTTTTGAGGGTGTTTATCCGCTTGGCGGGGGAGGGGGAATGGGAAATCACACCCAAAAAAAAGAAAAGAAAGGAAACCAGCAGCGTCTCCAGCTCACTGTCGGCTGTCCTTGGCTGGAGGCCTGGAGCTCCGCCGCGAGCCGGCTCGTGATGCTCGGCGCAGAGCACAGCAGCCGCCGCTGCGTGCAGCAACAGCTGGGCTGTAACATCCACCTCTCATTGTAGTAACACTTCATTAAAAAACATAGAAAATGTTCAAAATATTTCCATGCCTCACAGCCTGTATCTGGTAAACTGATTAGAAAATTAAATGATCTGTTTTCTTCAGGTTTTCTGGATTAAATATCCATCATAAAGTGTGCAAGAACCACTTGAGTGACATTCAGATCCCAAATTCGGCGCATGAAGCGTAATTAAGTGTGATAGTTATGAGCAGTGATAGCGCTGCATGTTACAGCCTGCATTTGAACAGATAGGAAGTAAAAAGAAAAATGTGGCTCTTGTCTTCATTTTTTAAAGATATGTACAACATCAGATTACGTTCCAGGCAGCAACGGGAACTGTGCAAGGGCATGAAATCCTGATCTTTGCTTCAGTCCGCAGGATAAATGATGCCTCCTAAGGAGCCGCTACTCAACTCATCACCAGCTGAGAACATGGGGTTAAATATCAAGATACTGGTACTTCACCCTGACTCAAATCCTAACCTGGCAAAGTCCTCACTGGCATTTGTGGAGCTTGCTGCAGGCAAGGAGCTTCTACCCCAATTTGTCCCAAAATGCCTGTTTCTTAGAGCTACTTGTGTTTCAGCTCTGCAGGTTGGACCGTCTAGATGAACTCATTCACTTAATAATCCCCAACCACTTGAAAAATAGTTTAGAGGAACTTTTGCAAGTATTCTTGTTTGCTATTTTAGTTAAATAAGATATAAAACCAAAGTGCATCCTCAACTCACCATCAAGGGCTAGAGAAAACAGCTCTGATAGGGACAGATCTCTTAAAGGGACTAAATCAAAAGTGACTTTAATATGCGCTTCAGCTTGCTAGACAGAGTGTAGCTGATCTTTCCAATTTAGATCAGAATGTCTTTTCTTGGTTATTGCTGAGATCTGCATATAAAAGCTCTGCCGTTTTCCCAGGCAACTGAGATACACCTACCTAAAGGTTGAAATAATGGCAGAATTGAAAAGCAAAATCTCCAGTTTCTAACGGCAGAGAGTTACAATATCAGTTCTTGATGTCACCGTTGCTCAGTCAGTGTCAATCCCTGGGGATAACAGCATCACAGTGCTGTGCAAACCCAGCCAGGTGACTACTGAGGGCAGAGTCCTCTTGCTCACAAACCTGATGTGGAAAACCACTGCAGTTTCTGTGCCTCCAAAGGCAATTCTTTACTTGTCCACATGTTGGTAGGTAATATAAAGTTGACTTATTATTACGTTAGGTGTACGAGTTAGAGTTATACAGATTAAAAGACTAAAGCCCGAGACATTATTTTTTTTTTTCCCATTCCCTAAATGTGATACCAGATTTGAGGAGGAAATCAGCATCAAGAATTTTTGCAACAGATCACCTGGTCCCCAGCTTGCCGTGGCCACTGAGCTTATCTGCCCACCTACTCTCAAGCACAACAGAGGCAGCAGAGCCTGATCCTGACCTGCTGTGTTGCACAGGGTGTCACAGCATGGATGGGGACGACAAGGAATGATTGTAGATCTCCCCCAACAGCTGTGGGGCTTTTCAGGACCGAGGCACTTCCTCACCATGGAGGTGCATCCTCCCAGTGGGCAGCCTGTTCCCCTTGGACATGGTTATTCTGGGGTGTGTACCTGATGCTTTCCATTCAAGGTTCATATGCAAGTGTCATATGTGTCTCATTAATTAAAAAATGCCCTGAAAAGACTGAAAAAAAATGGGGATATTTGTATTTTTCAGCCTCACATGTCCACATAGGTAAAACCCATGAAGTATACACTACAACAACAACTCCTTCCTCCAACAGTGCCTTACATTTAAGTACCACAAACATACTTGGCTGATTCCAGTCTACCTCGAGAAAGTCATACTCTCACTGAGGTGTTGCAGGGTTAAATGAGCACAGGATGGATCCCATACCCTACATTCTATTTATGATATATCTGCGTTGCATACAAATTGGCACAAGTATGAGGAAATATGAATATCTCAGCATCCTTCAGTGCCAAATACAGACATGATGCAACATAGTCATTTTCTCAATTCAACGTAACATACAATATGCCACTCTCCATTATGCTACAGCAACTGAAATGTGCTGCAGGCCAATGGAAAATATCCCTAAAAATAGCTATGCTGTTTCTGGGCAAAAGGAGAAGTATTCGACATTTCCTTGAAAACGTTCCCACCTGGATTTGCTGGAACAGCAACACGATCGCTCGGTGACAGGAAGCTCGCTGGTAAGGAGCTTTCTCCTCAATATTATCCTGCTTTCCCGAAAGCAACTGCAAACACGGCTTGTAGCAGCTCCTTAAAACACCGTGCATGAAAGCTGCACTAAACTGTTTAAGTGCTCCATTGTGGAGCGCCGTATTAGGGGCTTTCTGCTGCTCAAGCAACTTTAGATCGTAATGTATTATAATAGTGTGCTATTCTCATAGAGATGGTTTTACGAACGCGACACAAAAGATTGTCACATGAGGATCTTCTAAATCACATCAAGGAAAAATAAACACCCACTGCGGAGGGACTTGCTTATTTTGCTAAGACATTTTACGGCATATTAGCATAAAAATACTACTCCTGCCTTTCAGGTTCACCCACAGCACTGCTTAAGAGCATTAGATGTGTTACAAATACAAACGATTTCGGCAGCACGGTGATTAGTTAACTCACATTTGCAAACTTTATGTGCCCCTCTTCAACCCTGGCGTGCAAAATTGCAGGATTTTGCTTAATGGAAATTGTGTGGGAAGAGAAGGTCCCATTGGTTCTTCTGCTTCACATACATGATACACTGGCAACAACAGCAAAGCACATCCTGCCAGCTCTTGGCTCCTCAGAAGCTGCTGGAAGTCCTGAGGAAGCACATCCAGGAGCTGGATGGATCTGCAAAGGACTGCAGGGTCGATCCTACCTACCCGCCCCAGGAACCTTGTTGTCTGGTATGGGACAGGCTTATCCCACACCCTCTTCCTTCCTTTTTCTGCAAATATCCCTGCTGTCATTCTCTTCAGGGCAGTTCTCCACATTACGTGGTCAACCACCTGCAACACAGAGTGAAGAGATATGCCCAGGGGTTCGCCAGAAACCAGCAGGAGGAGGGGAACTGTAACCCAGATTGCCCAAATTCTAAACCGTCGCCTTTATCTGCTGAGCCATTCTTGCCCTCATCCTCCCTGGTGCCACTAACCCTTCCATCCTTTCCTTCAACACAGAGCCACCCCATCATGAAAGCTTCTTCAGGCTTTCTGATAGGTCCTTGGATGGAGCAAGGTCTTCCTGCAAAACCCTTTCATGAGCAGGACCCACGGGCACAGCCCGGGTGGATGAGAGGAGCTACAAATAACTGAAAAGATCCTCGGTTTTCAGCCAGAGTCTCTTTCAGGTTCAGATAGCTTCACTGCAGAATGTGAAAGCCTTTCATGAGATTAACGCTAAAAATTTCCATTTTTATGGTATTTTTAGATTATATTTCATTTTCCAGGCTGCAGTTGGCTTGAACCAGAGCCACAATGCTTGTGACGCTCCAAACACAAAAAGGAATTACAAAATGTGACAATTCCTAAAATGTGTTTCTTGTTGTATAACAAATTCCCAGTGTTGTAGATTAAACTAGAGAGAACAGGAGCCATAACATGGGGATTATAGAGAATTTCACTTTGTTCGGTGGCAAAAAGTTAATGCCTGCCTTGTTCTGGTGGGTAAATAGCAAAGATGCTTCACAACGGCATAACACACAGCTTAGCTGATTGGAAACCACAGGCATATGTAAATCAAAGGTTTTCCTGCTCAGTTTAGAGACACCTAATTACAGAGAAGTGTGAGGTGCTTCTGCCCCTCATCTGCTCTACAGAATTTAGGGCAGAGCTACAGCCACAATTCCTGGGAATTTTTTCCAACTTCTTCCTACTTTGTTTCCCTCCAGACGGCTCATCCCAAGAAACCAATCTGCCCTCTTCAAACACACACAATCGAAAATCTTGGTTATTAGCACTTCTTCTGCCCTGCTTCCTTTAAACCGCACCTTGCCCGAGCTCCTACGTGTGTCTTACAGTCAAAATTCTGTTAACATGAAATTGGATCGAGAGCTGGAAATCACGCATTTCCTTATTATAAAACCAGTCATTTCTGTTTAACAGACAGAGGCCTAAGTAGGTAGGAAAGCTGAAAGCAAAGGGAAAGAGACCAGGTACATTCTGCTTGGGCTTTTGAGTTTTTTACAGGAATTCACTCTAAAGGACAGAGTTGGGAAATAGCTGAAAAGCTAAAACAGGGGTTGAACCCGTGGAGACCTTGCCATGGAGACCTTCAGGCTTCTCCACACATGATTTCATGTGGATATACCCAGCTGCCCACTGGGACTTTCACCAGCTGCCCTTTGGTGGCCTGTTCAAGAGAGTCTTCAGAGATCCAAACAACTGATGCTAAACCTTGTATTCAATGAACAAGAGTGCATTGTCTGATTTGGGGGACTGGGGCTGTTCTTCTTCTGTTCAACCATCATCTTGGTCCAGGCGAGCCTCTAGCTGGTGAGTATGAGTATTTTTCATAACAAGTGATATAGCTGACCACCTGCCAAGAGTACCTGGATCCGTTGTCTTATGCCAATAATATGAAAGGAGGGACAGCCAACAGCTGTTCAACTGCAGGAAGCAAGCCTCAAAAAGTAGTGTTTTGGAGACTTATACTGGCAACTGAATGGGCAGGGACTGAATTAGCAGAAACCCACCTGAGCTAGTTTACATAGGAAAACAAACTGCTACAAAGGGGGGTTCTTTTGTTATTTTTTTTCCCCTCGAGTCTAGAAAAATTTGGTCTGATGTGAAATGAGGTGGAAGCCCAATTCCTGTTTCCCCACGATTACACAATCAACAACATATGTATGATTTGTCTTCTT
>VXBW01004654.1:43475-86167 GCA_013400375.1 Thinocorus orbignyianus
TACTGGAAGTGCTTGGTAAAGCTGAAAGTGGACAAGGTCTCTCTACAAGGCTGGTCGTCGTGAAAGGGGTTCAAACATGCTTGAGAAGCCTGAATAGCTTGTGTCAGACCCAGTCCCACTGAAATCAGTGAAGCCGTTCCCCAGGACTGGGAGACTGATGATATATCCCTGTTTTTTTAATAACAGTCTTAAGTAAACTCTGCAAATGTAGAGACTCCTCCAAAAAAAAGTAAAGCAAGGAAAATGGATACCCCGTTTGGGGGAAACATTTGGTGACTGATTGTTTGTCAGGATCTAAGTGAGCACCTGCTAGATTTTACAAAACACTGGGGAAATTTATTTACCTTCAAAATAAAAAAATTTAATTAATATAAATTTTTTAAAAATAGAAAATCTAAGAAAACCCACATCCCCATGATCCGAACGCTGCTCCTGGACAAACTCATCTATTTGTAGGTGAACTTTGGGCACAGGCAGAGGTTGGTAAGTTCAGCTGATGGCTGTTCAGGGCAGTACAGCTCCTCCCTCAGCTTTGGCCCTTCTCCAGGATTTTATCTGGTGATGTTTTCCCTTGCCTGCACCTTCCTTCACATCCTCAAGTGCAGGTGGAGGCAGGAGGCGTTGCACCAAGCCTAAGTAAGATGCTGGTAGGGACATGGGAGCTGCTCCTCAGGGCTTGGAGTTCTCCAAGCAGCCTCCTTCTCTTCCCTTTCTGCCCTTCTCATTCACTTCTCGAGCATCCACTCGTCTTTGACAGGCCACAAGACCTTTGAAACTGACACGAGGCTTTTGCTTAGTGCCGTATTTTGACTACCAAAATTTGTGAATCCACTGAATCTACTTTCATCAGAAGCTAAATGCTTTGGCAGTACTAAACCTTCATTTGAGGCAACTGAAAATTTTCCAAAAGCAAGTGATATTGCACTTTTTTCCTCATGGTATCCCTCTCTTTTGTAATCTGCTCTCCTTTCGTATGCCCATACAACTCAGCTGTGAATTTTAGCTTTGCCTCCTGCCACACAACTTTGCCATGATGCACAGAGGTATTTTGTACTTTGAACTGTGCCTTAATCCAGCTATCCTCTCCCAGCTACCTATTAAACTACATCGCTATTGTGCTACTGATTGAGCTTGAATAAAGCCACGCCAAACTCTTTGGAAATGACAGGTAAGCCATGCACCGCCTTGAGGTGGAGGCTCCAGAGGAAGCAAAAGCAAATCCAACTGCTCTCAAATTGCTTTTGTGAGCAAATGGCTCCAAAGAAATTGCAGTATTTTAATGAAATGTTTTCTTAATATACTTTAAAGAGACGGAAGGCCAAAGGAGATTGACCACGACAGAACACCAACAGCTGAGAGGAGGAGGGCATTCCTGAGCAAAAGTTGGCAGTTAACCTTTGCATACTCTTCCTTGTATAGTGGAAGGGCCTGTCACAGGGTAAGGACAGGATCAGATGGAAGTAAAGTCTGACCAGGAGCAGTACAAGGTACCTTATCCAAAAGTATGTGTGTAGTTATTGTATGTATGTGCTGCCTGTTGCTTGCTGTCAATGCACATCAAGAGCAGCCCAATTTGATACAACTGGAGCTGCAAAAGCTTAACACACTGGCCAGATCTCCCAAAGCCTCCAAAACAAATATCCACATTAAAACCTTTGCCACTCTTAGATTTTATCATTCCTGTTCCAAAACTCAAAGTCAAACCTGACGCTATGATTGTACAGACATTTGGGCAAAGGGTAGCTCTGAAATTAGGTGGTGTCTCATGGCCATACATATCACAGAATCAGGGAATAGTCAGAGTTGGAAGGGACCTCTGGAGATCATCCAGTCCAACTCCCCTGCTAAAGCAGGGTTGCCCAGAGCACAGCACTCAGGGCTGAATCCAGACAGGGTTTGAAGGTCTCCAGAGAAGGGGGCTCCATGTCCTCCCTGGGAAGCCCAGTCCAGGGCTCTGCCACCCTCACTAGAAAGTTTTTCCTCATATTTGAATGAAATTTCTCATGTTCCATCTCGTGCCTGTTGTCCCTCATCCTGTCACTGGGAATCACTGAGAAGATTCCAGCTCCATCCTTCTTCAACCCACCCTTCAGATACTTATAAGTATAAGGTCTCCCCTCAGCCTTCTCCAGATTTCCAGCTCTCAGCCAATATGATATATTGAGATACATATATATATATATGTCAGAGCCAACGTATGGGATATAGAAGGGGTAAATACTCAGATGCAGAAGAGGGAAGTAGAGAACAGCCTGTTACTTTCTCAGACCAGGGAAACCTGCTCCCAAGAGGAATTTAAATTTGTGCAAAGGGAAGTTCTGCCAACATATGCTGGCATATCGGGAAGGCAGGGCTGGGAACTGCTGCTGCTGGGGGCAGGGGGAGGGGAGGGCGGCTCAGGAGGTAGGTACACAGTTGTTGTGTGTGCAGGGACAGTTATCTGAGAGCCACGAGTCTTTTTCCATGACCTAAGCAATGGTTAAGGATTTCCACGCCTGCCGGATTCATGTCTCACCCTTAGACCAGCCTTCGTTGCATCGGTGGCTTCAGATGGACCCCAGTACTCCTGAAGCCCCTGTGATTTTAAGGGAGATGTATGTGAGGTTATCCATTCAAGGTGGCAACAGACAAGTGCCTTCATTTATCAGAGCAGGACTGATTTCCATTGGCGTTGTCCATCTCCCCTTTTAATTCAGTTAATAAATCAAAGATATCAACTACTAACTAATAAATCAAGTAGTATTAAACTCTATAACAACAATTATCATTTTTTTTCCTCACAAAAGCATATTACAGACTCAGGAAAGGAACAGAATGGTATTATGTTGCACAACACGTGTTGCTGTGGAATTCCAACGGAAAAACAGAGCCACATCACCTGCCAGGAGGTCTGCCGGGGTCCAGCAGACACATGTAGCACCCAAGTCAGTCTGACTGTATTAATTAAGTACTGCCAGAATTTCCATTATCGTGTGTTTGCAGCCTGTGCAACATGCATCTTTTTTCACACAAAAACCAACAGTAATCAACAAAGAAGTACATAGTAATACATACTGGCCTGTTACAGTAGACTTACTATGAGGACCTGCAATATCCTAAAGGCTGAAATACCCTCATTTAACACCCTCACCCATGGGTGAATGCCTCACCTGCCAAAAGCAGTTTTGGGATCTCACACATCACGGAGGGACCAGGTCTCTGTGCACTCGGCCTGTGACCGAGAGCCATGAAGGTTGAACAAGTCTAGCAGCCAAACTGAGGGCTGTTCTCATCATAGTCCTGTCTGGTTGATGCTGGGGCCATCAGCCTCTGAGGAGAGAAGTAAGGTTCAAATCCCAAACCTGCAGGAACACGGCAGCAACCAGCAGTGTTTTGGAAGGTAAGGAACTTGCAGGTGTGGTAAATGAAGACCCAACTCTTCCAGTCCTGCTCGGGACAGAGCTAAATTCCTTCAGGGGTCATGTAATTCCAGCACGAATTTTCAGAATAGGGTAGTATCAGCTACAATCATTTAGCCCAGTTGTATGTGCATGGTCAGAGGTTAAAGCAAGCTTTTTGTCAAGATGTCATTGAGCTGCATTAGTCTTAGAAAGGACCAGGGCTTAATGAACAGGGAGCTTCCCCGAGAGATGCACAGAGACCAGGAGATGCTCTGAAAGGAGAACAAAGGAGGCAGCACTCCAGGAGCACAACAGCATATTTAAAGAACACAAGTTGACTTTTCTTATTTTCCCTCTAAATTAAGCTGTGATCAATCTTAAGATAAAACTAAGTTCAAGATGCTTGCTTTACAGAGACCTACTGTTGCATAGTACCACCAGTCACTCATTCTCAAAGGGCTAAAGGTAAAAGGGCAGCTCATGTGGTAGAGAAAAAATGCTCAGTCAAGATAGAGTACTACATAACAAGCCTGATCACAACAGGGGAGGTTTGTAAAATTCATCCCCAAGACACCCAACATCACCTAGAGCAGTGTCTCTAGATCAACAAAAATCTGTTGGTTGTGTTTGTCCTGTCAGGCTGATGATACCTGCTAATGGAACAGTTACTTCTGGTGTTCCTCTCTGGGACCCATTGTACCAACACCAGTCACCTTGATAACAATGTAAAAGTAGTATGAGAGATAAACCTTCTCCTTTGAAATGTGTGAAAAGGAACATCCTAAGTGGGTTGTCCAGAGAAGCTGTGGCTACCCCATCCCTGGAGGGGTTCAAGACCAGGCTGGATGGGGCTTGGAGCAACCTGGTGTGGTGGGAGGTGTCCCTGCCCATGGAAGGGGGTTGGAACTTGATGATCTTGAAGGTCCCTTCCCACTCTAACCATTCTATGATTCTGTGAATGATCTGACTGCTTCTGCACACCCATCACTTCACCTCCACTCTGACTCATGCCAGAGACGCAAAGCAAGCCCTGACAAACAAGAAGACAGCACACTTCTTCATACTTACTCCAAGAACCCCCCCGAATCAGGCTGGCACCACATGAAAGAGGAGGTCCATTCCACCTCGTGACAAAACAATGAGGAAACATGCCGAGCCTCTTCGCAGCCGTCCTCAGAAATGCTCAAAGACTCATTTCTCCCAGTGTGATGAAACGCGGATGAAACACCGCTGAAAACGGACTGTGCATCAGTGCTAAAGTATTCACACCTCATTGGAGAGCTAAATGGGGACAGTAAGCTAATCGTTGTGACACTGTAAAACTCGGATCGTGGGGGAACCCAACGGAAAAAATAGAAATACAGCATCTGAAGCCTCATTTGCAGACCACGGCAGGCTTCATGTTTGTCTTCCAGACATATGTGTTTACAGAGATCTCTTTTTGCATGTGATGTTCAGTGTTGCTACAGCTCAACACCTTTATTTAGAAGGGACCTGGGTAGATTTTATCCCCCAGCCATTTATACCAGCCTTGCTCTGTGAGGAGGCGTGTGCTGCTCAGTCACGTTGGCTCAGCCATGTCACACTGCAGTCTCCTGCTTCTTCCAACCGGACACAGTTGACCTTAGGCAACCATGCATGTTGGTGTGTCCTTCTGTGTGACTAGCCACTTATCTTCTGCCAAGCCCACAAGAGTCACCAAGAAGCAGCAAATGACCCGTTTTTCACTATCTCACTGCTGGCTTAAGAGTAGACATCCCACCCAAACGTCTGCCAGAGTGGTGCTCAGAACCTCAAAACAATTGTGTGGGTTTGAGCCACTCCAGCCAGCAGTGTCCAGCTTCAGAAGAATCCCTCTAAATGGAGATAACAGGAGTAAGCACCTGTTTAAAATCTTAAAATCATAGAATGGTTTGGGCTGGAAGGGACCTTAAATATCATCAATTCCAACCCCTCCATGGGTGAAGACACCTCCCACTAGATCAGGTTGCCCAAAGCTCCATCCAGCCTGGCCTAGAGGTGCGTCAGCTCTTCTCAATCCTGTCCAGCTTGTACTTCTTCAGATCCTACTCCAAAAAATTTTTGTGATGGCCCATAATCTCATGTCCACAAAGCAATGGAGCTGAACTCAGTTTTCTCTTCTGTAGGCCTGGAGCATGAAAATGGCTGACGCTGTCTTTTCAAGGCTTTTAAAAGTGTGAGATGAGTTCTCAAGTTTCCCTTTTCTTTGGCACTAACGTTTCTAACCAAGAGCATGGTTGGAGATTTTCCTTTTTTTCCCCCTTCTTGTATGGCTGCCACTCCCTCAGACTCAAAGGACTCTAACATTTTCTCTGTCTGCCGAACAATGATGATTTTGTGGTGAAAGTGCTGACATCGTCCTGCCCCTGGTAAGGTTTTGCTGCCCAGAAATTACTAATTCCCTGTGTATGATTCTGGAAAAATTGCACAGGGTACTTAGTTGTACGCACTAAAGATGTGTTCCGAAATAACATTACTTAACCATCTCTCCGAGCTCACAAGATGTAGTACAACACCGTTATTTGCATCGATGGCTAAAAATAGACTTAAGAGCAAAGAACCATGACGTTGGTCAATTTCACATCTTCTTATTATTTCTTTTTCCTCATTTCTTTATATTTTTTGACAGTGTTTACTGCGCTGTATTGTAGTTAAGGCCTGAATCCTTATTCATGCCTTATTATAGAATCATAGAATGGTTAGAGTTGGAAGGGACCTTCAAGATCATCTACTTCTAACCCCCCTGCCCTGGGCAGGGACACCTCCCACCAGACCAGGTTGCTCCAAGCCCCATCCAGCCTGGCCTTGAACCCCTCCAGGGATGGGGTAGCCACAGCTTCTCTGGGCAACCTGTTCCAGCACCTCACCACCCTCACCTCCCTCAGTTTGGACACAGGGCATTGCCATGACACTGGATACCAACCAGATTGACATTATTATTCACTTGCACAAACATCTCTGCCTCTAAACCTGTGTGAGTCAGTGGATTCTTTAGGTACAGGCAGGTATGGCAGAGTTAGGCACAGTGCCATTTGCTCTAGCATCAAAGCCAGCCTCAGAGACTCATGTCCCAAAACCCCACACCCTGAGCTTCACCTCCCTGAGGCTGGGCAGGTATCTGGGTTTTTAAGCCATGCTACACACTGGAAATCTCATTTCTTTATGCCAGGTTTAAGTAAGCTTCAGGAAAGATAGTATCTGCTTTGGCAGAAACCTGGAGCGCTTTGGCAGGTGATCTCTGGGCTCACAAACTTAACCTGCAAGCAATTTTGGGATGAACGTGAGCAGGTTTTGTGATGCCTCAGGGCCAGCCCTCGCAGCTCCCCAGCTCTCTCGCCAAGCTGTGGCCCACGGCCAGAGTGGGCACGTGGATTTCACACGCTGGGATACAAAGGACACTGTTGTTCACCCCTCTGGAGCCAATTGTGTTTCCAGAAACAATTGCACAGGGATTTGAGTGAGCTGGTTGCCCACAGCTGGGATAGACAATGCACCCTCCGTGCTTCCCAAGCCAGCAGCAACCCATCCCAGGAGGGCTGATCCCAGCTTCAGACACTCAAGCTCTTTATTAAACTCAGTTTCTGAGGAAGATACTGTATCTCATTCTCCTTTCAGCCAAAATAATATTAAAAAGCAAATTAAGGAAAAATGTGGAAAAAGGGAAGTGATCATCCCTGTGTACTTGGCACTCACATTGGTGAGGCCGCATCTCAGACACTGTGTCCAGTTTTGAGCCCCCCACAACAAAAAAGGTGTTGAGGTGCTGGAGCGTGTCTGGAGAAGGTCAACAAAGACGGTGAGGGGGATGGAGAACAAATCATGAGCAGCTGAGGGACCTGGGGGTGTTCAGCCTGGAGAAGACTGAGGGTAGACCTTCTCACTCTCTACAACTCCCTGGAAGGAGGGTGTAGCCAGGGGGGGTCGGTCTTTTCTCCCAAGCCACAAGGCGATAGGACAAAAGGAAACGTCCTCAAGTTGCACCAGGGCAGGTTCAGATTGGATATTACAAAAATTTTCTTCACAAAAAGAATTATCAAACATTGGAACGGGCTACCCAGAGAAGTGGTGGGGTCGCCATCCCTGGAGGTATTTAAAAGCTGAACAGATATGGTGCTGAGGGATATGGGTTAGTGGTGGACTTGGCAGTGCTGGGTTGATGGTTGGACTCAATGATCTTAAAAGTCCAACCTAGAAAATCCTATGATTTCTATGAAAGTGAGATTAGGAACAACCATTCCTTTCCCTGTTATGCAGATCTGCCATCAGAAGCTCTGACACCACCAGTGATGTTGTGTCCTGGATATGGGGTGTGCATGCAGGCTGAGACACATTGCCTAGCATACCCTGGACAACTTCGAAGTTGGTAGGTCTTTGCTGACCATAATTCTGGACTAGGTGTACATGGAATGATGGAAAACCACATCTTAAAGTCACAAGAGACGGTGAGTCAATGTTTTATTTCCATAAAACATTTAATTTATTTTTTCCCAGCACAAGCACACTCAGGTGTAGTGGCACCTTGCACCAGAAATGCTGTTCAGGGTGATCTGTTTCCTAAAGAAACAGCACATGTGAGAATTTGGATTATTTTGCCTAGCACAGCTGCTGCTTGTACTGCCAAAGGAAAACTTCAGCTGACGACAAGGTAGGGTGGAGGTGACACCTCTGCTGGTCCCCTCCAGAAGCACTGAGCCGCTCTGCGGCACACAGTGTATTTCTTAATTGTTGATAGCATTTAATTAGGACACTCTGAGCCTCATTTCATGAGCGCAAGAAGCTAAACCAAAACACTCCAGTAGACTTTGTTGATGTTGGATAAGGAGGCCTGAGAGTGCGGTCACATCAGTCGTGTAAAACTGAGTCACAGAATAGAATCATAGAAGGGTTGGGGTTGAAAGGGACCTTAAACACCCCTTTAAAGAGTTCCAACCCCTCTTCCCCGGGTAGGGACACTTCCCACCAGAGCAGGCTGCTCAAAGCCCCATCCAGCCTGGCCTTCAACAGCCCCAGGGATGTAGTGGCATCCAGAACTCCCTGGGCAACCTGTTTCAGTGCCTCACCACCCTCACAGGAAAGAATTTCTTCCTGTTAGAATCACAGAATGGTTGGGGTTGAAGGCACCTTAAAGATCATCAAGTTCAAACTCCCCAGGAGTCCCTCCTGGGCAGACTGTGGGGCTGGAGCTACAGTTGGACTTCTGCTCAGCCTTCTGCCTTCAGCTTCATAGCCTTGGGGTTTTTGGGGGTGGTGAGGTAGATGATAGTCCTCTACACAGACTGAAGGCTATGAGGGAAATGTACACCAGGTAGATAGATACACTCAAGCCATTAATAACTGGCAAAGATCTCGTCAATATTTTCATTTCTTTGACCTTCTCACAGTATGCTCTGTACAGACTAATAGTAGCTCAGTAACTTAAACACTTGTGTACCTTAAATGCTTGCATTATTCAGTGTGAATTATTTCAGCCCCAGTTTTACAAAACCATTTGAAGGAATGAAAAGGTGTTAACATTTCCAACTCAAAAGTATTTGTTTATAGCACAACAAAGAAGAAAAGAGGCGAAAAATATTACACAGGGAATAAAGATCTCCCTATTTATTCATCACATACTTTCTAGGGCTTTTTGCTCTTTAAATTTGTTCTAATATTATCAGAATTGATTTTTAGTCTCTCTGATCCCAAAGGAAATGTCTTCAGTGAAGCTCTCGGTGGATAACTGTAATGAAGAATCAGCTTGCAGAGCTGTTACTATGGTGCTCTTAAGTGTAGAGCTTCTAAAAAATTAACTGATAAGAAAATTCCAATGCACTATATTTAGAAGTATTTCATTTCCTAGCTTTTCACATAAAATAATTTAACAATTGAAAGTCTACATGGAATTTGTTTATTTTTTTTATTGCAGCACGGTATCTTTTCTGGCTTTCAAATAAACCCCAAATTTAGTAAAAAGCTTGCTTACAAAATTCCCCAAAAATAAAACTGGAAGCAGAAATTATACCGTCCATTTCTCCGTGTTTTGGTTTGGTTTGGTTTGGTTTTGGTGTTTTTTTTTTTGTCATTCTAAGAACCGAACCCCTTAGACTCTACTAGAAAATATTTATGTACAAAGAGCTCTACTTGAGTGTTTACCTTTACTTTACACTCTAGAAAGGCATTTTAACAGGGGTACTGCTTTCTGACTCTCTTGGAAAAGGCCCAGGACTATTTTTAGATGCCAGTATCCCAAATTGTGTACTATATCACACAGGGCAATGCAAGCAAAAAACGGCAAATTCAGCTTCCTATTATTTTTGAGCACGAGCCAACACCGGCCCATTTCTGTAGGACAGCCCAGCTCAAAGAGCTCTGCAGCCACCACCGAAATTGTTATGAGGAATATGGGATTATTACAGGCAGGACTACATTTCACATACACAGTTTATACCACCTGAAGAGGAGTGAGTGCAAAATATCTGAAAATAACACCGAAGCGGGCGCATACACATTTGCAGAAATCTCTGCGCTGTTATTACAAATCAGTTTACACTAACACCTTCCTTTGAATCGTTCCTGTTTTAAAAATTTAAAAATAAATAAAATAAAATAAAGAAAGGAAAAAAAAAAAAAAAAACCCTCTATCCACACTGCTTATAACAAATTGCCTGCCAGCACACAATTAATTTCCTGCAAACCTGCTCGGCAGTGCCCTCCCCACTTCACGGCCGTAAGGGCTGAGGGATTCGTTGCCGTAATGGCTTTCTCATAGCACTTACAAATGAGGCAAAATGCTTGACAATGACACTTTTTTTCCCAGCGTTGGCCACCTGCACTTGTCTGCAACCACTTGAAACTCCACTCACAGCTCCGGCAACCAGATTCCACCCTACACACGTTTCGTAAATGGCTCGTGCAGCACCGCAGGCAGGGCCTCTACGCAGCTCAGCGAAGCACAAAGAAATCTAGCCATTGCTGATAATTAGGCAGATAAAGGTAATTTGGAGGGTGGAAAAAAAATGTCACCATCCAAATTGCACTCCCTGCATATTTGTATCGAATTTGCCTCATCTTTTCCTTGTCTTTGTATCACAGAATCTTCATGGTTGGAAGGCACCTCTGAGATCATCATCTTGGCATTGTCTTTGCCACCTTGCACCTTCGCAATATGCCTGGCAATAATTTTACCCTCATTGGTTTCATGGAAAGAGGGGCAGGGCTCACTGTAAATGACGGCAAAATCATTGCAATAAGGTTTTGAGCTTCTGCAGAGGCTTTCTGTTCCCCATCCTGTTTCTCCTGGAAACAAAAAAAAAATAACTACGTGACTTCTTAACACTAGTTCTATGACTTTGACACTAGTTCTGAGGCAGGAACGTCCTGTAAATAAGTCCTGAAAGGTGTCTGATTATCTGGTTAGTGCAATACCACTTTCCTCCTCTGCAGAGACCTGGAAAAGAAGTAATGAGAAGTCCTATGTAGATCAATTATCAATTGATTATATTACCACCATTAGTATTATAATCTCATTATGAAGTATGAATTGTTTTGTTCTGTTTTCCCTTTGCTAGCTTTTCAGTAAAAGGGCTGTGCTACCACTTGTAATTGTGTAATACTATTCTGCATGAACAAAATTCATCGATTCTTCCCACCACCTCCATGGGAAAGGAGGCAGCTGTTGGGATGTCTGAGGGTGCTAAGTCACACTGCATCCGCAGAGCCTAGGGGGATCCCTGCTCCAGCCCTCTGCCTACCCTCAGCAGGGATAAAACGCTATTCTTGAGCTACAGAGCACTTTGCCAGGTTCAGAAACACTAATCATGGAATTAGGGAACTATCAGAGTTGGAAGGGACCTCTGGAGATCATCCCGTCCAACTCTCCTGCTAAAGCAGGATTACCCAGAGCACAGCACTCAGGGCTGCATCCAGGCGGGGCTTGAAGGTCTCCAGAGAAGAGGACTCCACACCCTCCCTGGGCAGCCTGGTCCAGGGCTCTGACACCCTCACTCTAAAGAAGTTTTTTCTCATATTTTAAGGGAACTTCTTATTTTCCAGCTTGTGCCCGTTGCCCCTCATCCTGACTCTGGGAACCACTGATGAGCATCTGTGTGATGACCCCACTCCATAGACTGTGCTTACAAAGATCATATTGCTTTTTCCAAGCTCACTCCACATCTCTACTCATTGGCCTAAACCACTGGGCCCTTCGAAAGGGCAGTTTTGACTAGTTATGTATTTTTTGTGTGTCCACTTTCTATTCTTTTTCATAAAGAAAAGGCACCAAGGATAGCTATTTGAATGTGGATAATATATTGGAGTTATACAGGGCAGGTTATTATGAGGTTCCAAGTCTAACACTCTTTTATACCTATACATGTACACATATATATATATGTTGGTATCTACATATTTACTTTCTATCACATTTTACTATTTTATTTAAACATTTCTTCACACTTAGCACCAGAGAAGAGAGAGAAGAGGCTCATTCCAGCTCTTCCTCAAGTTTTCAAGTGTTGTCACACTACAATTTATGGAGAACCACTTGTAGTAAATGTCATTAAGAGTAATAAGCTCTTCAAAGTCTCGCGCCCTCAAAGTTCCAGCACAGGATGGAAAGTCAAGAGTCTTGAACTCTACTGTTGACTTCCTCCACTGAATTCCTGAGGAAAGAGTGGTTATGTCATTTCACCTGTTTCCAGGTTATTTCACAGGTATGCTGTAAAGACTGAAGTTTTAATTCCGGAACCTCAGGAGAAAGGGAGGGACATAAGATTGCCAAGTTGATATTACAGGTGTTATTGTAACTCGCAAGAAACCTGAAAAATCAAATCCTTAACAAGGATTTTTCCTTCATTTTTCTTCCACATCATTTAACTATTGTGGGGAGTGCTGAGTTGCATACACCAGTAGCTTTCTAAACTAAAGCTTCCAGGTCACACCTTCATAGAACCATAAAATCATTCAGGTTGGAAGAGACCCTTGGGATCATCAAGTCCAACCATTCACCCTACTCCACAAAGTTCTCCCTACACCACATCCCCCGACACCACATCTGAACAACTCTTAAACGCATCCAGGGATGGGGACTCAACCACCTCCCTGGGCAGCCTGTTCCAGTGTCTGACCACTCTTTCTGTGAAAAATTCTTTCCTATTGTTTGGCCTAAACCCACCCCGTTGCAGCTTGAAGGAATTCCCTCTCGTTATATCACTAATTACCTGTGAGAACCAGCATCAACAGTTGACCAGCACCAACCTCTCCACAATGTCCTTTCAAGTAGTTGTAGAGAGCGATGAGGTCTTCCCTCAGCCTCCTCTTCCTCAAACTAAACAGTCCCAGCTCCTTCAACCACTCTTCATATCATTTGGTTTCACAGCAGGCAAGACAGGAGAAATTCTATGGGTTTATAAAAAGGGTGAACCAAACTTTTTGGGCCAAGTTTTGCCTTCATTAAATGTAACTTTTGATCCTGTAGACATGAAGCATTATCTGTGCCCCATGCACATTACTAGCAGTGGAGAACTGGGGTGTCAAGAGCAAATTCTCAGCTCATAACATCCTTTCTTACGAGGAATTTTTTTATTTATTGACCAAATAATGCTGCCCCCTGCCCTAAAACCAGCCAGAAAGCTCTTACTGGAAAATGGAAGATGGCTTTCTCCCGCTGTTTTTTAAGAAAGAGGCTTTTTTGTAAAAGCCATTTTTGTATTAACCCTGTTTTCAGTAGCTGAGGAAGAGCCATTTTCTCCATTTTCTCCTTTTTTTTTTTTTTTTAATTTGTTTTGGGGGGGGGGTTGTGCACCTCGTTTTCTTCACTATTTCCCTCCGAGGTCAACACTAGAACTGAGCCTACCCTTGGACAACGGAGTATCCCATCAGACCTACTCCTGATGGGAAGGGGGGCAATCTGCCTTTTAAAACCTCTTCTTCGGGACCTGGTTGGGTTTATGTTAAGCCTGAGAACCGCACGTGATCTCGGTGGTTTTTGATGGAGCACAATTGTATAAACACGGATGTAAACTCTCTGCTTCACGGGGCCGACTCCTTCCCCGGCAGCGCGCACACCTCCCGCCACATCCAGAGGAAGAACAGCCTCCCGAGCGTGTAAGCTCATTGTCTGCTTCCTCCCCTTTGAAACATGACATTTTTAGAACCTCGGTTTTAAACGCCCGCTGTAAATCTGACAGCGAGTGTTACTGAAGTCCCGACTCTAAATAAATAGTTTTAAAATAAAAATTGTATAAATACCCGCCCGTGCCAACAATACGGTTTGAAAGGGAGCGCTGTAAACACGGAGTAAATTGAACGGGATCCACTTTCATGGGGTGGATGGCTACTTAAACCGGTTATTATAGAGAAGATTTTTGTTGTGTGGTGCGACAGCACGTACCCATGTGGCTAACCGAGGGCTGGTTGAAGCAACAAACCCCACCCATACCTAGGAGCAGTGCCACGACCAGACCACAATTCCTGTGAGGCATAAATTTAATTTGCTGAAAATGAAGCACAGGCACTGTCGCAGCTCATTAGCCAGCAGCAGACATACTGCAAGAGAAGAAAGTGGAATTCGGCGGATGGTCCAACTTCTACATGTGCTGCGAATAAAACAGACTATTGTTTTTTGATAAAGGAGTATTGTTTTGAATGTGCCGGGTAACTAAGTAAAGCCAGCAGAATTTTTTGGCCAAATATAGTCTCTTGCTCACTGCTAAAAATCCTAGCTTTTAAATTAGGGGCTGAAGTCATTGAAAAAAAAAGTTTACATTCCTGCAGCCGGCTGCAGCAAAGCCAAACAAATGTTTGGCTTAATATTCATCTCTTTCATGAACCTTTCTTAAACATCTAAGTCGGAAAATGCCATTTCTATTATTTAGTAATTTGATGCTTAAAGCATCGGTTTTCTTCCCCTCTTTCCCCCCCTCTTTATTACTTTTTTTTTTCTTAACATGTTCAGAAAAGACCCAGTAGGATCCCTGCTGTGGTATCAGGCTATGCGAAGCATTTCATACCTTAAAGAAATCATGGTTTCAGCTTCTGGCACCAGCTCCAGTTGTAGGTCACAGTTACTAGCAGTATGGGTTTTGTTGGGTTTTTGTTTTGNCCAAACCACTGGAAAAGGGGAAAAGAAGGTGTTGTTTTTCACAGTAGCTAGCTGCAGTTGTGATATGAGCCTAGAAAACTAGCAGGAGCTTTGGAGACCTGACTCTAAAAAACAGCAAGAACTGCCACATCTAACAAAGAATTATCAAAATGAGTACAGCAACTGCTGGAAGTCTGAATTGTCTTCCGTACCCTTTGATATATTTGGTGTTTGTTGCTTTTATCCACTCGAGCAGGACAACGAGGTGCTATTTTTTTGGTTCCAGTATCTGGGTCTGCTCCGGCAGCAGTGCCAGGACCATGGAGCAGGGATGCAGCCCGTGCCTTGTGCCTCCGGGAGACATCAGGAGCCTTGGGCCCCTAGTCTGGAGCTGCCAAAACTGCTCTCCCTTCCCTCTTCCCACCCTTGGGTTGAAGGTATCACCCAGGAGAGCAATCTCCCTAGTGAGCTAGTTTTTGGGGATATTTCTACCCAACAAACACCAGTTTCCCTGTTCATTATTTCATCTGCTCTATTTGCTATTTCACAGCTCTGTCTCCTCACTAGATAGTTCTTCTGCCAGTGTGCTCTCCAGAAACTAGCCATGCTGGGAGATTTTTCCTGAGGTGAAAGGTCCTCAAAATAAACCCTGCCCCCGCAGAAATCAAGGGCAAAGTTCCCAGTGGTATCTGTGGGGCCGAAGTATTACAAAACTTGGCCTTCTAGAAATGGCTGGAGTCTAGATGGGCCAGATCTTTCTAAGCTGAGTGATGGAGCAGAAAGGGAATGGAGAAGTTGGATGTACATGAGCTGGGCCTCTGGTAGGGTCCAGTTCAGTAGGGCACACAGGGATTGCCTCAAGGGATTAAATGAGCCAGGGCAGTAGGCAAACTCATTTTCTAAGAACTATTAGGCAGGCACAAGCATTAGAAACATCTTTTTCCAGCTTTTTCTGGATTGTTTTTGCATAACATCATCACAAACACACCATACACCAAGGGGACTATGAGCAAAGCCTGTTGCATCCCATCTCACCTCCCCTTGCCTGCTGCAAGAGGGGAAAATATGTCCTCTTATGCCTATCGACTCATTTGTCTGCCTTGATGATTAAGACACACAAGGATGGACTCCTCTGAGAGTCCTAGGATGGACTCTCACAGTGCTCATTATCATGTTAATAACAGGAGGAATTATTTTAATTTTTACTTTTCCTGTGAAATCGCTAGGCAGTGCCTTCACTAGATGTGCATCGGAAGGAGGGAAGCCTACTTCAGCAGGGAAACCTGCCGCCTGAGGATCATAAAGTTGGGATATCAGCTGTGAGAACGAGCTTTACCTGAACATGAGTCTTCCAAAAGCATCCATTTAACTTTGTTTCATTTCCTCCCATTTTATTTCCTTTTTCAAGATGTAGGAAGCACCCACAAAAAAAAAAAATGTGGCTGAAAATATTGGTTTAAAATCCCACATATTAAGGTTAAGTCTCCTCAAGCACCTTTTACCCCAGACTTGGAACGTGTGTTGGAAGCCTCCTTTGCCTTGTGTGCCTGACAGCCTGCTCTGAGGTCCTCAGACCCTCAGGTTTTGCAAGATATCCCCCAACATATTAAAGTTTAGGTGGTTTTAATGGAGTTACTTCAAGACATAAAGACGGGCACCTGCATAAAACATTTCAAAATTACCATTTCGTAACAGATATCACATAAAAGATACCACACACACTGAGTAGTTTAATTTTATTCTGCTGTAGGTAATAGAATTATATTTTCTCTGCCTCCTTCGTTTCATCTGTAGAAGGTAGGATACGTTTTAACACTCAATATTTCCCTCTCTTCAGCGCTTGAGCGATACAAGAAGTTGTTAATCACAACTTTGGCTGAGATCCACGTGGAGGATAAAAAATTTTCCTTCCAATCACACACAACACTAATCAAAGAAAACAAAATACTCAATTTATTGAATTATTTCAACCCAGTTAATACAATAATAAGCCTATCCCGATCGGTATTGCCAGCACTTGCAACTTTATCACCAGTCACAGGATATTTGGTGGTTTCTGTAAAATCCTCACTCTTTTTCTCAGGCAATTAGATCCAGTATTTTTAGGTCTCGGCTCCTTATAACTATTGAAAAGAGATTGACTCCTAACAAGTGAAAAACCAGAAGACAAATGAAAAAAATGTTGAAGGGATGGAATGAAACGCTGACATTCCTGGCTTAGACTTGCATGTGACAGGGTTTCTCTCTCTTTTTTGTTTGGCTGTTGTTGGGGTTTTTTTGTATTCCGAAGCCAACATCACTTTTGAGGACATGGATCATGATTTCCGAAAAACTGCTGCTGATTTACTAATATTTCACTGGGTTCCAGTCAAGTTTTCTTCTTTTTTTTTCCCTCTTTCTCCCTTTTCCCCCCTACGCTGCCCCCCTCATTTCCAGGACCAGCGCTAGAGCTTCCCCGCTATCCCAGGAATGCCCCGACCAAAGCCTCAACGAAAGGCACCAACGTCTTAAAAGCTCAAAGTCTTCTCAGATTACCAGTAACACCAGGGTGACACACCAAATGCTGCCTGTGCCCACCCACGGCCACTGTCATCCCCGTCAGACTTTCACTGGCAACAGCTGATCCCCGGCAGGCAACGGAAAATTTGCAGGAATTAATAAAAAAACCCTAAAATTTTAGGAAAAAACTATTAAAAAAAAACCAACAACCCACTGTTAAAAAGAGCAAATAAACTGATAGTGACATGGATCACTCATGTTGACTTAATAGATTGCCCTAGTTCTTCAGCATGGATGGCTTCAGGGCCATCCCTGCCCTGGCATAATAACTACTGTGAGCTTGAAGAAAAGCAGGGCTTCAGAAGGAAGTGTCGTGGAAATTTCCAAAATACAGACAGCCCCGTTTGGATAAAGACAGGCTTTTTATACTTAATTGCTAGGCCCGGGAAGCTTGGCTGCCCTGACCACTGCCTCTGTCTGGGTACACTCGGATGGATCCAGGCTGGTGGGATCCCCCCTGGTGAATTGGGGCGTTCCCTTCCCTTCAGCATCACTCACTTCTTTCTTCTTGCAGGCAGGATATGGAAGGGGGAAACATATTTCCACTGGCTTTGTTGCTAGTTCTGGGTGAGGAACGATTTAGCCTGTCTTTCAAGGCATGTGGGGTACAAAAGAGCATAGAATCATAGAATCATAGAATGGTTAGAGTTGGAAGGGACCTTAAAGATCATCCAGTTCCAACCCCCCTGCCATGGGCAGGGACACCTCTCACCAGACCAGGTTGCTCCAAGCCCCATCCACCCTGGCCTCAAACACTTCCAGGGATGAGGCATTAACAACTTCTTGGGGCAACCTGTTCCAGTGCCTCACCACCCTCACAGCAAAGAACTTCTTCCTAAGATCTCATCTAAATCTCCCCTCTTCCAATTTAAAACCATTACCCCTTGTCCTGTCACTAGACTTCCTGACAAAGAGTCCCTCCCCAGCTCTCCTGGAGCTCTCTTCAGATCCTGGAAGGCTGCAGCAAAGGACGGCATCAGCAAAATCGACACACCTCCCATCAGCTAAAAAGCCAGCAGTATTAAATATTTAGGTACTCTTCCAGTATTGCCTGAAAAAACAAAACAAAACCAATTTCTGTGGCATAAACAAGGTCTCTGCAGAGAGAAAGGACCTTCATCCATCAGCAGTAGACAGAAGACTCCTGAAGGCTGTGGCACGTTGCAAGCAAAGGTGGTTTCCAAGCTGTGTTTAAAACAAGCCCTGTATTTTCCAATGTGCTGGAGCTTTTTTTTTTCAGGAAGACACCAGAGCAGGTAACGCAGTTGCAAGGTTTCAACGTGCAACAGCTCTGGGTTATCTAAAAATAGACCACCCGGTTCTATTTTTAGCGGCGGCGATATGAATCTGAAGGAACCTCACTGACTCCAGAGCAGTTGCCTGGTGTTTACTCGTGTATTAAAAAGACCTCAAATCAGTCTCTGCTTTATTGCTGCACCTTCCGAAATGCAAAACTCTGATTCTGCAAACCAAGGCTGGACTAAGGCTGGGAACGTCCACGTGGATTCTGCCCAACAGCCGCCACATGAGGGTTAATATTCTCACATAGGAAAAAAGGCTGTGAGTGTTTTGTTTGGGATTTTATTTTATTTTTTTACTACCAGTCTGTTTTAATACCAGCTTGTGGATTGGGACAGCTGAAAGAGCAATCAACTCGGAGTGTTTTTTAAAACCCCAATTTTTTTGGTTACCTAGCTTATCACCATGTCAGAATATTTTCTCCAGCAAATTGGAAAACTGACTTTCTTCCTTACATGCTTTTCAAGTGCTCCAAAGATTCATTCATGATGCCAAGCTGCAGGAACACCCAGCATAATCTAAATTACTCTCTGATACTGCTTTTCCTTTCTCCTTCTGGGTAGAGTTATGAATGCCATGAAAAATAGATGATTGTGAATGGCACCAGCCACTGGAGGAACTGGTATCATGGATGGAGTTTAAAAGTCAGATCATCTTGCTAATAGCTAAATAATGTATTTCCTAAGTTGGATTTTGGCTAGGCGAGTTTGAATGTTTGAACGTTTTTTATTTTAATAAGGAGAGCATTTCAAAGTGCTGAAACCAGGGATAAGGTAACGTTATCCTCTTGGCACATTTCATAGAATCACAGAATCATAGAATGGTCAGAGTTGGAAGGGACCTTAAAGATCATCAAGTTCCAACCCCCCTGCCATGGGCAGGGACACCTCTTACTAGAGCAGGTTGCTCCAAGCCCCATCCAGCCTGGCCTTGAACATTTCCAGGGTTGGGGCATCAACAACTTCTTGGGGCAACCTGTTCCAGAAATTTAATAATATGTACTAAGGCAGCCCGTATTTCCAGCCCTTCTTCCCTCTCTGGCATTAACGCTGCAAACTGATGCATTTTTCCCTCTGAACAGCAAACTCGGGCAGCGACGTGGTCACGGGGAAAGGGAACAAATGACCACTTGCTCTGGAAGGCAGCACACACGGTGAGCCTGAAAGCCCTTCGTGTTTACACAGTGGCTCGACTCCCCACAACAGGTCACCACCCCAGAAACAGGAGCCGCCTGAAATCACCACACAGGGGCTGGGAACCCAAGGAATGTGCTGCCACGCTTGCACCAGGGGTGCCCCACGGGGTCTCCAGCAGCCTGCCTCCCCCCAGGACCTGGGAGGATTGCAGACCTCCCTGAACCAGACCTGCTTGGGCTAAGGTGACATTGACAGAAGTCAATTCATAGAGCTAACGTCTTTAAATATTGCAGCAAATCCCAAGCAAAGATGTTGCTCACAACAGAGAGCACCTCTAACAGTGTTTTCCAATGTAAGAATTAATGAAAAATTTACACAATTTGCTTTTGATGTCTTTTTTTTTGAAAGAAAAGAACAAAACCCAAACCCCACTTCTCAATTAGGTGGGCCCTTGAATAACACAAGATACCAGCCTGTGTTTCCTCTCCAAATGGAAAGACAAAAATCCACCAAGTTTTATTCAATGAGTTATCATACACGTAGCTGATTCAAAGACAGTAGTCTTTTCCGGGTAGATTCCACCACAGGAATGAGTATTTTGATGGGGGATGTTGTATGGGGTCTTTGAATTAAAATTCTCCCTTTTCTGGACTTCCCATATACCTTTTTTTTCCTGTTTAGAAAGCAAAAGGATGGCAGCCAATTCCATAGTGTCACAGAGAGTGACTGCCTTACGAAAAGTGGACCCCCAACATGGGCTGGTTTCCCTGCAGGTTCAGCCCACCAGCTCACACATCCCCGTGGCTCCCCAAAAACCTAACAGCCTGGTTAGGTCCCCAAAAGCCCGAGCAGAAACCTTGCCAAAGCCCTCAAAACCAGGCCTTGGCTGACCTGCAAAGCCTCTTCCCTACTTTCATGGTTCCTCCCAGGCGTCTCAATAGATGCATTTTACTTCAGCTAGATGATTCTACCTCCTCAACTCGCACATAACTCTGACTTGTTATGGTTAGCTATCAATTGGCATTTCCAAAAGCACCCATCTCCACCCACCCACCAAGTAGTCCAGGATAGCAGGGTACCTATTACACAAGCCAAACCAGTCAATCTGTTCAAGGGTGTGAAATTCTGAGCTGGCACTGACTAGTAGCAAGGAATTATTCAGAAGCACCACAGTGTACACATTTTAAAATACATTTAAGTTCTCAGTTCTTAGGCTGCCTGTAAACTTTTTGAGTTGCAGAGGCTACACTGGGATGTAATTAAATAACAAGGCTGCTGCCTATAATTATAATCACTCCTTTAAAGGTTTTCATTTAAAGATGCAAGTGCAGTGGCCTTAAAACAACTGGCAATAGTGTGCATGGCTTGATTTCAAATTCCTATACTTACACGAGCAGAGATCAGGAGAAACAAGGAATCTTGCCACTCCTTTTGTGCCAGATGAAGGCTGTCCAATCCCATTTCCATAATAAAATCTAAAAGGCACGCTAAATTTTTTTGCATACTCGGGACTATAAGAACAAGCTAAATGCCAAGGGCCAGCCCTGGAAAGGCCCGTCGTCTTCAGGAATGTAACTGAAGGAAGCAGTTCTCCTGACCCACTGGAGCTGCTTTTGCTGACACACGTGTTTGAAGAACTGGGCCATCAGGGTTTAGTTCTTGGCTTTCCAAACCCTGCCTGATCCTTCCAGAAAAAAAAAAAAAGGTTTTAACAAACTACTTTCCAAAGGTTGATGCCACCCCAGTTTTCTATCAAACAGCTGATCATCTGAAATGAAACTAAATAGCATGGCTATGCAAAAATGCAGGCTTTTCTGCTGTTACAGAACCCTGTTTCCCTACTGAGTGCTACATACCACAGTCAAGATACACTTTTTAGGTCTAACAGACAGGCTAAATTGCATTCTCATTAACAACACGCAGACTACAGACTAATAAAAACACCTTATTTTGGGCCAGCATTAGAACTAAAGGATACTTGTGCTGCAGAGCCATAAAACATGCTCTTTGCACAGGAACCTTTCAAACCACAGCCTAGTGAAATGCTGGATATACTTCCACTGGCTTTAGTGACTTTCACATCAGGCACTAAGACAGGGCGTGCATTACATCTTCTTAATGGAGATTCACAGGGGAAGGAAAAGCCAGATTTATTATAAATGGAGATGTTCTGAAAGGTTTTTTTACCTTTGCTAAAAAAATTAGTGAGTGGAAAGTAAGTTCAGCGTGACGTGTAATTCTTTAACTTACCCAAACCAGCAGGGCTAAGTCTGATTCTCCATAGTCTTGTCAAAGTCACCTGAAGATTTGAAATCTTAAGTGAGGGCACAAGGTCTTGAACTGCCAACAAAGATGAATTTGTAGCATGCCATTTTTTAACAAAGAAAAAAAGTCATGATGGACCATGGCAGCAGCATTCAGGACACAACATGTTGTCAGTGGACACCCTCATCCCCAGATCCTCAGCTGCAAAATGAACACAACAGCATGAAAAGGCAGATAGGGCTTGAAGCCTCAGAAAATGCTTAGAATCATAGAATCACAGAATGGTCAGAGTTGGAAGGGACCTCCTTGATCATCCATTTCCAATCCCCCTGCCATGGGCAGGGACACCTCCCACCACACCACGTTGCTCCAAGCCCCATCCAGCCTGGCCTTGAACCCCTTCAGAGATGGGGCATCAACAACATCTCGGGGCAACCTGTTCCAGTGCCTCACCACCCTCACAGTAAAGAACTTCTTCCTAACATCTCATCTAAATCTCCCCTCTTCTAAGTTTGTTCCAACTTGCCACACCTGGGGGGAAAAACAAAACAAAACAAAACAAAACAAAAAAGAGAGTTAAAAATATATATAATACCCCCTTTTGAGATCTCATGTGGATGATTAAAGTTCAGTCTTCCACCATAATCCTTCCTGTACTCATTACTCACTCATCTACCAACTCATAAAAACACTTTGTGTTTGCTGCCGTGACTCCAGGCATCTGCGGGGGGCACTTTGCTCTTTGCTGCTAAAAGGATGATTTACACAGATCAGGGAAGCACCAAATAACTTTGCACGAGAGGCAAAACACGTGTCTGCCCTGTGAAACTGACCCCCCCACTGCCAGCTCTGCTGCCCACAGAGGGGTCTCGGTACCAGATGTAGAGATCTAGAGCCGAGAGACTCAGCGAAGGTCGGGAGACTCAGTCCTGCATTCTCCTTAATCTCCCATCAGCTGGAAGTCAGCTAAACGATTTGTCTCTGGTCCTAAAATGGTCTGAATTTCTGGCTTGGATGCACTTCCCTGAAACCACATGCCGAAGCCAAGATGGTGTCATTGAAATTATCCTCTACACCTTCGTTATTGGTACCCTTCCTGGGGCTGAAGCACTTTTTTCCCTAACGAAGCTGATACAGCAGGGCATAAGAGAAGGCTCCAGGGAGACCTGATAGCAGCCTTTCAGCATCTGAAGGGAGCTCCAGGAGAGCTGGAGGGGGACTGTTTGTCAGGAAGTGGAGTGATAGGACAAGGGGGAATGGTTTTAAATTGGAAGAGGGGAGATTTAGATGAGATATTAGGAAGAAGTTCTTTACTGTGAGGGTGGTGAGGCACTGGAACAGGTTGCCCAGGGAAGCTGTGTCTGCCCCATCCCTGGAGGGGTTCAAGGCCAGGCTGGATGGGCTTGGAGCAACCTGCTGTAGGGAGAGGTGTCCCTGCCCATGGCAGGGGGGTTGGAACTTGATGATGTTGAAGGTCCCTTCCAGCTCTAACCATTCTATGATTCTAAAGCACAGCCAGCCCCAGCTCGGGCTCTCTCTCTGACCACAGCCAAGGGGTATCATGTTTTTTTTCTGAGTACCATCAAGATACTCAGAGGAGCTGGCACCAGCAGAGACTACTCATTGTACGAGGTCTGGAACCGCTTTAGAAATCTGGAGAGCAGCATGTGGAAATAAAGACACTCGAGGAAGAAAGCTTCTGAAGACGTCCTCATGAATAAGCTCCCGTTTCAAGTACAATTAGATTTCTGAGGCACCAGAGAGCCATTAATTATGCAACTATCTAAATAAAGGCAGATAAAACAAATATGACACGCACACACACAGAGAAAACTCATGCTTTCTCCGCACTTTTTTAATATTTCATTTCTTTTTCACATATTTTTGCTTGATCTCAGCCACTGTTCTTCAGGTGGAGGGCAGATACACCCTTCAAGGACTGAGAAGCTGCCTTCCATAGTAAATAAATTTCAGCTATGGATCACAACTGCGTTGTTTCGAGATTTAAATGAAACAAGCAAGAGAAAGACAATCTTGAAACTTTGCCCAAAACTTCGTACTTCCAGCTTCTAAAGAATTTTGGAAACGAGCCTCACGTCCAGCTTCCTCTTAAAAATATAAAGGAATTTTTTAGCAGCTACCTTGTTATTTTCACTGCCAGCACATAAACACGAACTCATGCTTTTGTTCTGCAAAGAGCATTTTCTTGTACCCTCCCAAACAACCTGCCCCTTCATCCTGAAAGCCCACTGCATTTTCCTTGGTCGCTTTGGGGAAGATGAGGAGTTCAGGGCTCTCAAAATCCATGCAGAAGTAAATCAATATATGACATGTCTGCAAGACATTGATTTAGTGGTCACATAATTCATCGATTTTTGACACTTAACCTGAATCTAACTTATCAGTGTTTTAAATGTTCCTTGAATACGTGCAAAAGTTTTCTGCAGTGTGCAAAAGAAGATCCTTTTAGATCCTCCTTTTTTCCACACTGGATTTCCAATACAATTAACAGCTGCTAAGTCTGAAAAATTCCACCTTTCCCAAACATTTTTAAAATAATTTTAAATATAACTGTTAAGTCTCTAACAGTAATATATATATACGTATGAGGGGTTCTGGTCTACAGGAGATGCTTGTCCTGGCCTCATTTTTCTTGGGAGGATTCCACCAAGAAAAATTGTGTTTTCTGGAAATAGGTTTACAACCATGACTTGATCAAACCATGTAGTATGCATCTGATAGCCCATATCTGAGAAAAGATCAGGGGTTGGTTGTCCTATATGTCTGTCATTGGTACTGCAATCATGCTGTAGAAATGTATATTGTCTTTAGTTCTGCATTAGTTGTGTGTCTCCGTGTGTGTGTTTGTGTGCAAGGCTGGAAGAAGGGTCACAAAGTTAGTTGACCAATTTCAATTATTTGTGGTGCATGCATTGCACAGTCCGCATGAAGAAAATCCTAAAACAGTTATAATTGAGCCTTAAAGGAAGAGTAGCACTGATGGAAAAGCATAGAAATGTATGAAAGGCTGAATTACAGAAGTCCTCAAGCACCTGAGCATAGGAAAATGGGGTCACAGAGAACATCTACATGGTCCACCCAGTAGACACACTCAGCAGTGGCACATTACTCCTAAACATCAGGAGATGATGCTCCTCAGCTCCTGAAGGCTGAGAATGAGTGAAGGTGAATGAGCTGAGGCTGTTCCCTTAATGGATGGCCCACCTCTGGAGGTGTTCAAGGCCAGGCTGGACGGGGCTTTGAGCAACCAGGTCTAGTGGGAGGTGTCCCTGTCCATGGCAGGGGGTTTGAAAGGAGATGATCTTCAGTGGTCTCTTCCAAACCAAACCATTCTGTGATTCTATGAACTGGCAGCAGCAAGAAATACTCCTGGCTGGTGCTAGGATCCTTCTCATCTGGTTCCTGCCTGGTAGCATGTTGCTTCAAGGCATGAAGCAAGCCATCTAGACTTGCTGGACAGTCATAGGACTGCCGGGCACCATAAGGGTAGGGATCATCAGTTCTAAACAGGAATTGTGCTGAGATATCCATCTCTTGCCAACAACTGCAAAAGGAACTTAAATGACAAGCTTAGACTCAAAACTTTATCCGGCAAGAAAAATCCCACCCACTGGGCTCAAAATCCCACCCACTGTCCCTGTGGTTTCTGCCACTGGAAGTGACCTGTAGAGGTGGGACACCTCAGCAAGCCTTCTGCAGACATCTGTAGGGACTCCTCTCCTTCCCTCTGTATTGCAGGGTATGCATAAATTCAAAACATGTTAAGAGATTTGTCTTAAAGCTTGGGAAACCCACCTTATCCAGTGTACAGAAAGCAGAAAACAAACGGGAAATTTGGCTCTTTCAGTTATCAGCTGCGGATAGAAATTCTTGAATGTTTTGTCTTTCACTACCTTCAGGTATGGCCAGAAAACAAATATTTCCTTTTTTTTCCTTTACACGCTGTTTCACCATCACCCAGTGTTATCAATGTTATGTCTGCTAGCCACTCGGCCTTGAGTATTGGGAAAGCTAAAGCCCATGATAATACTGAAATCTAAGAGAAAAAGAAAAGAAAAAAAATAACAAAAACAACAGCCTGACCGTGGTAGAGCAGAGACCTGGAGGGGAGCTGTGCCTGGACAAGGCTACTTACAGGAGCAGGGCCTTATTTGTCATACTGTAGGTTTGTAGCTGCAGTTGCTGTGTGTCAATCTTCAGCCCTCATCCTCCCGGTGGTATCTAGGCACAATGTTTTGAGCAAGAACATAACGAGGTTGTGAGCCAAAGCTCACTCAATCGCTGGAAGGGGGACAGTGACCCAGGTGGACTCCATGTCAGGTCACTTGAAGCTATTTTTTTCCCTTCACCCTGCTGAGAGAAGAAGGCAGAAACAAACAAACAAAAATATCTGGTTTTATAAAACTTCACTTCTTCAAAATGTTTAATTGACAATCAAAGGGAAACAATGCACTTAAAGGTTATTGTAATTACATCTACTTACATTTTTTGTTCCACAAACAACATTTTGTTAACTTTCCAAATTATGCAGTGTTGCTTTGACCTATTTTTTTAGATGCCTGAAAGGATAATAAATGATCTGAAAGGCAGCAATTTTGGACTTAAAAGTTTGAACCTTGAATGCATTTATTTTTAGTTTATAATGTAAAGGATGCTTAAAGAAGGGGGATGGGGCGGGGGGGGAAGCAAACCTAGGCCAGGAATGAAAAAGTGTTGTTTGGGGAAAGGCAAAAAGCTCTTTTGTTTTGGTTTATTGCTCGTCTTTTATTTTTTTTCAAGCTGTATTATTGCTTTTTCAAATGAATCACCGTGCAATATCATTTACAGTCTGACCAACAAAAGCTGTTATTAGTGCTAGAATTAGGGAGATTTCAGAGTCTCTTCCTATCTCATGAATGCTCTAACTGTAACAATGAAAGCACACACGTATTAAAGACACCGAGCTCACACAAAACGAAATAATTACTTTACAATTCATTTCCAAAGCCATCTGGCTTTCTTCTCCAAGCTTGTATCACCAGGCTGAAGATTATCCAGATAGGCTTCTGCTAGCCACTTGAGAAATATTTGAGATTCAGGAGACGAGGCAGGAGACAGAAGACATGCTGGAGTTCTTGGAAACTATGTGTCAGCCCTCGGTGGCTCCAAATGGAAAAAAAAAAATAAAAAAATCCGACCAACACCAAGCAACTGTTCTTGAAGAATGTGGCTTAAGGTTTTCAAAGCGGAGTCAGCCTGCTCACGCGTGCAGCTGTAGGGAGGAACACACAAAAGCAGAGGAGAGTAGATGGGGAGAAGCCCTCCTGTACATTTCATCAATTCCACCCGAAAGATTTTCCATCCAGACTGAAATGTTCTCCACTCTAATAGACCCTAAAGAAAAGAATAACCGCTAGTAGAAAGATTTACTAGCTGATAATTACAGCCATTCATTGATGAGATTTAGGTTTTCAACCGGAGAGCCTGAGAATGAAATATGAGTCAAACTGCTACTCTCTCAGCCCGGAGAGTTGGGGTACGAATCTTTATCTGAGACCCAGGGAGGGAAGAAGTGTTCCTACCACCTTGAATTTCACAAGGTGACACAAAAACGAACATGTCCCCCTGCAATGTAGCTTTTATTGTAGCCCCTAATTTTACCCTAATGACGCAAAATGCAAAACTAATACTGGTTTACATCAAGAGCGAAGCCCCGTGTGTTGTACGAGGTATAACTTTTATTTTAAACCCGGTAATTATAGGAGGCACAGGTGGTGCTGCCCATAGATGAGGCTGCCCATGATTTCCCGAAATAAGATCCTTTTTTATGAAGATGTTTATGTTACAGCATCACATCTTCAAATGCAGGGAAACGCCAGAATTAAGGTGCATCTTTAAATCACCTCTTTCCCTGCCATGTATTACTGCTCTTTTAATACTTTATCATAAATCTCTTTTTTTCTATCTGACTCCTATCTCACTCAGTGCAGAGATTGGGCCATTTTCTGGGCGTGAACTAGGCTTGTTTAGTGAAGAAGAGTTTTGCCCGAGACATTTGTTTGAGAATTTGGTTGGAGAACCAGAATTTGGATGGGAACGTGTCGCTGGGTTGCCAGAAGAAACAGGATGGCTTTGTAACTAAAGACTATTGCAGCTGCCCTTTAGTGCCACACTCTGTCACCATACAAGCTGGTCAGAAAAGCTATTCATAGGCACCTTCAGTCCACAGATGTTCCTGTATCATCCCACGGAAGCAACAGACCCACCTATGATATGCCAAGACGTGCAGAACATGGCACTGTGTGTGTTGGGGAAACACACAGCTGGTCAACCTGAGCCAACCCGAAACTTGCACCCTCCTCCCCCCCAGGCCCTTGTCAGAAACCCAGGCTTTTCCAAAGAGTTTTTAGCAGATACAAAGTGGAAATCTGAGTATGTTTAGACTAACAGAGTCTACACTAATTCATCTGAGAAAATCTCCCCGGGTTTGTTATAAGATTATGTTGTTGAAATTGGCATCTTCCTACTATTTCCACACCCAGACATGACAACAAATCTGCCGAGTCCCATGGCTTTGACATCTCACATAAAGAATTCAGGGTCAATAGGATGGAAGATATGACTGTGTTAACTCAGGCCCGTTTCCCTTGACATAGTTTTGGCTGAAGAACTGAGTTTTCCACTCCTTTCATCTACTTGATAGCGAGAAAAAGAACCATGGAAAAGATGACCGACGTTCTAGGTAGAGCATATGTGTTGATTTTCATATCTAAATGAGAAACACTCTCAGAACAAAAGACAATATGGATTATTTGTCCAAATTACACTCAATGTAAGGTGGACACAAATTGCAGTGGTAACTGGCATTAGAGGAATGGTGATAATTCACTTTTCAAAAGCGTATCGTGCTTTAGGCTGCTGTCTAGACAAATCTCTTCTCACAAAGATACTTCAGTAATCTCCTTGGAAGCACATCATCTAAACCAAGGAATATCAATTCGAGTTACAAATACAAGCCATTCTTATCTAGAACCTGAGGTCAGTAGCAGATGTTACAAATTCCTATAGACGCATGCCCAAAGAGAGGGATTTATTTATTTTATTTTTTTTTTTAATGGCAGAAATCTGCTAGCTATTCTTGCCTTATCTGCAACAGCTGAGCAATCTTTCAGTGCCATGAGGAGATTGAAAACTTGGCTCATATCTAGCATGGACAAGCTTGCCTTAATCACATTGCTCTTTTACATGTGCACAAGGACATCAACATTGACAGTGCTACAGCAAAGCAGCCATTTGCTGAAAACAACTGTCAACATTGTCAAGTTTTTTTGGAACCTTTTACAATGTGATTTGTGTGACAAAGCCTGTACCATTCTGTTCATCAGCTGCACTAACAAACTTCCGTAAGGGGGGTACGTGGAGAAACATACTGGAGCTGGATTTTCTGTTACCAGCTCCTACCTGACACTCTAAAGCAAATGGATTAGAAAACATTACGAGATAAATGAACTGCAACAGCCAAGCTTCCAGTCCCGTTTAAACCAAATTTGAGAGCTTCCACAAAAGGTTGCAAAAGCTGAAGTAGAAAGATTTTGTCTTTCATGTAAATGACAGTCTTTTTTTTTCTAAATTCTTCATGCATTTCTCTTTCCATACTAACCTTGCCATTAAACCTCTAAAGATACGCTTGAATAAAGAAGCATAAATAAATTATGTGTGGTGCTAATTGATACCTGAGATTATTTAAAAGCTCTTAATAGGCATTGAATAGGTAAGTACTACAAAGCACATGGTAAGAAGTTGCAGAGGGTGGGATGGAAACTTTATTTAGGCTTAGATCATAGAATCACAGAATGGTCAGAGTTGGAAGGGACCTTCAAAATCATCAAGTTCCCATGGGCAGGGACACCTCTCCCACCAGAACAGGTTGCTCCAAGCCCCATCCNATATAGGGTCAGGACTGGTGGCCAACCTGTGCCTGCACCAGCTACCGGCAGCGCTCAGCTCTTCCAGGACATCTCAAGACCAGTCTCTTGGCATCTCCTGGCCTCTCTTCAGGTTACTGGACCACCAAGTCTGCAAATGGCTCCTGGCACCCTTGGCACCACAACACTTTCAGATTATATTCCACCCTCATACTTTCCTAGGCATAAAAAAAAAATCAAAAGATCTAACAATATTAGGATCTAACAATATTAAACAGTCAGCATTTGTTAATAACAATCTGAAAGTCTATGAAGTTACCTCCAAATAAATTTCATCCCACGGGCTTAGGGCTGTTTCTGATGACCTGAAGCCCTAATTCCTCTAGTTTGCCTCACAGAAGTGTTTTTTATCCCTCTCGATCAACCATTCTTGCTATTGATCTATAAAATAGCTTGTAAAGAATGACTGGGCATGTTGGCCTGAAGAGACCCTGTCTCACATCTCAGACACGTTATGAGGACAGCTCTGCATTGACTCCTGCAGTTCTCTTTGGACTGTGCACTACTGCTGCGGGAGCTCCTGGCCCCCGAACTCCTGCACCATCCCTGTGGAATCCTAATGAGGGACGGGTGCTCTAAACGATGCCCTTAACAACAAACTTCCTCGGTGTCATCCTAATCACAACTCCTAGGGATGCTTTTTTTGTGTAGGCATCAGCCGTAGCCCTCTCCATGCTCTGAGCTGTTCCAATTGATTTTTCTAACACATACTTGCAATGCCTGGGAGATATCTCGGCACAAGCTGTACAATTACTGCTATTTATCTTGAATTAAAGAGCAGGGTGGGGAGGGAAGGAGAGGGGAGGAGAGGAGGGATTGTGGGCACAGTACACATTAGGCCCAGAGAGTTTCATAACTCCCAAGAGGACCCAGTGCACACTGTCAAAGTGAATGGTGTCTCACAGTTAATTTGGTTGGTGGCCAGAGGCTACAAATAATTCTCTTGCCCACAGCCAAGGTTACTCAGCTGTATAATAAGGATGAAAGTCCCGGCTTTCTGCAAAGACTTAGAATCATGGACATGGTTTTGCCACGCAGGGGAAGCATTAAGTTACAGAGAATTGTATATAGGTGTTGCGCTGAGCTCCCAATGTAATGCATTTCTAATTGTTCCCAAAGTTTAGGGAGAGTACAACGGTTAATCTTCACGATGACAAAAGGAAGCAGGAAAATAAAGTGACACACTTGAATGAACTGTGAGGAAATAAAGTGCACAACATGTGATAATGCCATGACTCTGTGTTACTGCGCGTTTCTGGGCTGAAAAGATATGGCTTGATGGGTAATTTGTCATGCTGTGCAATAGAGAACAACAGTAAAGAGACTTCAGACAGAAGAAAATTACACAAATAGTAGGGTGGAAAGGTATAATTGAAGATGGCAAAAGACTGAGAGAAAGACATTTAAAATTACTGTACTGACCCACTAAATGCACTTGGGCGTGGAATCCTGGCCCCACAAGAAGAAGCATTAAACGACTGCAGGCTGTGACACTACTACAGGATAATGCCAATCTTATGGAGCTCTTAGAGGATAGAAAAACATACAGTTTTAGTTGGAAAAGAAGGGAAAAAAAATCAGAACCTTCTTTTTTTTTTGCATGCATGCACAGCCTGAACAAATAGTGACTTTACAACAAGGGAAAACTTACCTAGGGCCAATTTGGTACCTGGTATCCAGATCCAAGGAACCAGGACTTCACCACCTTCTTGTGGACTGCATGGGGACTCATTCTCCACCACCAGGACCTGTGTTTGCAGAGAGCCCTGGTGAGCTCAGTGACCCTTTGCTGCTACTTTAGCTGATTTCTCTTGCCACTGAAGAGAGAAATAATACCCAGAGATACCAGAAGACCTGTGTTCTCTTTGAAAGAAGATGTCAGAGGCAAGGGCCACCACAGACATGTCCTTCTCTGTTCAACATGTCCACTGTTGCTCAAGCTCTTGGTTCCTTACCAAAAACTCTTGCAAGGAGTTTGAGCCTCTCTCTAGGACATGGAACCTTGTGCTAGAGAGAGAAAACGAGATGTTTTTTCAATAAAGCATCTGCAAATAACCTGCCTTTTGTCCTTCTTCCTGTTCTTCCCATACTTTACTAGCATGCCAGTGCAAGTGCACTAAAGGAAGCAGAAGCAGACCTTCTTTTCCCTTTAAATTTATTATATATTATTTAGTAGTCTAAGAAAGATGTCACAAGTGCACATGAAAGACATCTGAGCCCTTCATAACCATCAGAGTGAAGAAGGCTACCAAAGATTGAGATAAGGTCTATTACTGGCTGCCCCAGATCTTCATGAATGTGAAAAGTCCCTATCACTGGCTAACTTCTCACGTTCACTGATGCACTTTGGTGTAACACAAAGAACAACACTACTGGCACATTAATAGCTTTGTCTTTTCACTACTTCAGGAGGCTTTTGCATTCTGCCTTCAACGCCTGCATGCTCTTTTATCCAAGAGAAATCACAGAGTACATCTCTTTCCCCCGTCAGGGCTACCTGAAACACCAGAAAACCATGCCGAAATGAGCTTCCCAAGGCTTCCTCGTTGAGGGTGCAGTGTACTGGCACAAGAGGAAAAGCACTGCTGATTTCACAGTTTGCCAGCTTCCTGAAGCACCCACTCTGCATGGAGCCTAAGCTAAAGAAAGCCAGAGCAGCTGCAGAACGAGGCACTATTCCATTGCAGAGATACACTAAACCGTTTTGCTACTGTACAAACATTTTGACCGTAAAAAAAATAAATGGTCTAAATTGTGAAACTGTAGCTAGCCTGCTGTCAAGTTAAATAAACAATGAAGCAATCCAGAGTCTCCAAAAGCAATTGTTGCTCCACGACCTGCGCTTTTCAAAAGGCCACTTCTAGTGCATTTAAGTACTAAATGAAGAGAATACTTTAGCAAAATAAGTTTCTGTGTTTGTTTATCACACACCATTTGGTAATAGTCAAGGCCTCTGTGTGATCCTGTGGCAATCAATTTGCCAGAGAATCCACCCACTGCTGCAGACGCACGCTGCAGGATGCAGACTGTCATTTTTTGAACTAAAGTAAGGGGGGCTTTTTGCCTTTAGTGGCAAAGAAAAATCTTCCAGATGTTAAGTGAAAATAAAGCCTAACACAATGGCTCTACTAGGCATGAACTGCCCCTTGATTTTAATTGTTAATTAAACCAGAAAACTTGATACCCCCAATTTAAATGGTCAGTGATGCTAAGCATTTCACAGCTGCTTGTTATCCTCATGTCTGCTTCCCAGGCCATCTTCATATTCTTGCCAAATATGATAAATTTCAGCTTCCCCATAGCTACTCCCCAAACCTTCTGTTTATTGTGCTGACAGCTCTTGGTACCAACACTGCAGTCTGCAGCTCGCTTGAAAATGAAAAATTAAGCCTGGCATAAAATCAATAGGATGCAATATAAGATTAAATGCCATACAATGCTGAATTCATTGTATCATTTTTGGTAAAGACTTCCATTTTTGTTTAATTTACTTGCAGCAGTGCCTGAATTCTCAAGCCTTTTGCAACAGAAAACTGCAGCAGAATTTAGGTCAAGTGAGCTGCAGTATGAGAGGGGGTCAAAAAGAAAGCATATCATGGTATGCCAGCCAGGAGTAACCGTTCTGATCCCAGTCCTTATGTAAAATAGTGCTCATTTATCTTATCCATTTCTAAACCTGTGCACTTTATTGACATTTCCCAGACTACAGTACATGAATATAACAGTAACGCAAGACCCAGGACCTTAGCTGGTGTAAATTAGTGTCTGCTCGGTGGGAGTGATGCCAGTAGTGTTGGCTGAGGATTGGTGCATGGAAAACGACTGGGAAAATATAGACGGAGCTGTGTATAATGTTTCCTATTAGTGATCTTATGTTCGAGCATTCCCAAGGAGGGGAGAGGCTGTCTCCTTGTCCTCACAAAACAACAAAAAAGAAAAAGGAAAAACTCCACCTTTCCTTGAGGTTTACCTCTCTGTCAGCTATAAAGATCACAGCAGATCAGCTGGGGGCTTTGCCCCATTTTCTGCTCCTAGGACACTAATTATTACTCATCAGCCTTGAGAAATGAGTTTGGAATGAGAGAGGGAGCTGATCCTTGCCAGGGTGCAATCCTTCCCTTGGCAAGGTGAAGTTCCTGCACCGTTCCCCTGGCACAGCTGTGTAAACAGGTATGCTTCTGGCCCGATTTACGGAGCCGTAGCTTTAGGAAGAAGTCACAGAATGAAAACTTTGGACAACTCTCCAAAGGAAAACTTCAGCTTAAAAAACTGTTCTTAGCATTTAAGTCTGAATACTTTATTCACTGTAAAGTAGTCCTTCATGCTGGCTTTAATACCGGAAAGCAAATTCATATAATTGACAAAAGTGGTAAGAACACATTAGTGTTCACAGAACAGCTCTGCTTCCTTATGGAGATTTTGGCTTTTCTGTTATTTGGGGGAAGGGTGGGAGATGGGGGCAGAGCTGGGGGTTGGGAGGAAGTTCAGAAGCAAGATATCTTTTACTTGAATAATTCTATCACGTTAATTTTTTTTTAAAGAAAAAAAAAAAAGCAAACTGTTTGAAATTATGAACTGCTTTTATACATAGTTAGCAAAACCTCACTCAAGCCAGTCTACAAAAAAATACATGATTTGGGCTCACTTCATATTATTTTGACTATTCTTATGGTCTAAATACTGGTATTTCACCCTTACCAGAATGGTGGAATTTTTCAGACAAGTAGTTTTCATCTGAAAATGGACAAGACCTATTCCTAACTAGAGGGTCATAAATTGATCTCATTAATTTATACTGTAAGTAAGATGGCTTAAACTGGCAGCACAGCCCAGCAAAATAATTGCATTAACCTGCAAATTCTACCTCAAGAACCAGCATTTACAAAGCATATTCTGTAGCCTGAGGTTTTAGTCTCAGCTTTATTTTCCCAACATCATTCCAACCCCCTTTCTCAAGCAGCTACACCCACAAGCCTTTGCCCAGAACGTTTACAGGAGGAAGCTGGGATGAAGTTACCTCTTCCCTGAAAAGGATGTCCTATTACATTTCATAATCTGTGATCTCAGGGGTAAAGAATGGCACCCTGAAGTTCTCATAGCCATGCTTACACGTCTTCGGTAGCTCCAGGTTTGTATTTGCTGGACCAAGTGGGTCAGATCTGTCACTCTATCCTCCCTAACTCATTTCTGACAGAGGCGAGCATGTCCAAGCCATACTTCAGCAGATCTGATTTGCACTTGATAGCTTTCCTCTCACCCCACTGCCCGTCATTGCTCTATATTAGGAGTCGTATCAAGTGACCAGCCTGGCTGAGGTACAGAAACTGTGACTTGTGCCACTTGTGCCAAGGGGTAAGATGGGCAGAACCTGTAACCAGGAGCAGAAGGTCCATCTCAGGCATGGCTGGCTGCTACTTTTGTCTCGTAACACCTTATCCAGGTCACAGATCACCTGGATTTCCATGATAATCCATGATTTCCACAGCTTTCCACATATGGGGGGATCAGCTAAAGGTACAGGAGCTTCCTAGGTGAAAAGTCACTTTTTGATGGTCTGTCCTGGAAGGCAGCACTCTCCTTCCACTGTTGCTGAAGTCAGAAACACACATACCCACTGTTTTTCTTCCTTCTTGTCATGCAACTGTTGCTTTATCTAGGCTAAGCCCAAAAAAATGTCCTCAGAAAACTAATCCCTTCATTTAGACTCATGTGCTGGGAGATGATGAAGTGGCTCATGCTGCCTGACCTCTGTATGCTTCCCAGTTTCTCATTCTGCCATCGTCTTCATCTCCTTGAAGAAGACTCCCTCTGGATCAATGGAGCAGTTGCAGCTGTATCTTATCTCCACACATGCATTTTATTTTCTTCTAACTTGTCGATGAGGCTTGCAGCCATGCTTGAAACAGAGGAACCGAGGACTCTTCATCAAATGTGTGCCATACCTCCCCCAAAAATCCAAAGCTGGGGCATTCTTCCCTGGAGTCTGCATGCATAATCCCTACTGCATCCCTATGAACAAGCCTGTGAGAAAAAGACAGGTTTTCCATTTCCATTTGAAATCTCATCCTGAACTCACCCAAAATGTGCCGTTCCTTGGGACCATCACAAGGAAAGGCAACCATGGCAGATGCATTTTGTGAACCCTGTGACTGCAAGCATTGATAAGGGAAAGAGAAAGGAAGAAGCTGTCAAAGCTCTGATTGCCCTGACAGGCTGCAATGGCCCTGATAAGCCTCCCCAGGGCCCGTCCGGACACCCATGCCCCCAGGCCCAGGAGCTCCATTTATGCTTAGCTCAGGGCCTTAATTAGCCAGAGCTATGCCTTAAGTGTAGTAGTCTCTGGATCAAGACTAGAGCTTCGCTATGGGTAACTGTCTCCTGGACAGACCCTTGGTTCTTCATAACTTTGTCACCAGTCCCACTTTTGCCCTGTCCCCTGCAGGGACTAAGGAGCCATGCTGTAGCTTCAACTCCACTCCTGTCCCTGGTGCACCTCCTTACTGTGCTCTCCCCATGATCCTTGCACCCAACTGATTACTTCACCCTGTGCAGACTGTCTGGACAAATCACAGTTTTCACCCTGGATCATATGGCATTCCCTTAAAATCCAATTAGAGCAGCTTATACTTTACCTCCCCAAAAAGCTGGAAGAGTTAACAGCCTAGAGATACTTCCCTAAAGTCAAGTTACTAAATGACCAAGTGAGATGGTCGTAGTAGGCACCCTAAGTTTCCATTTTGCACGTCTTATCTGATGTATTTAAACTGTTGTAAATACCATTATAATCACTCCAGCTTCATGGCAGCTGATGTGCTATATATGTTTGAGAGGGTGGTATGAATTAACCACGTTATCTATAATGCCATGCCTGCAATTACTACTACTTCACAACTTATCATTAATGCATTTGACAGGGTTTTCCCAAAGTAACATTTATTTAGAGGTTAATCAAAATTCCTAAGACTGCCATTTATTATAATCTGATTTTGGATAATTGTCCAAATCAGTGGCTCTTAGAGGCAGCAGTTTTGTCTCAGTCTCGATGAATATGGTACATTAATGCCAAAAAAAAACAACAGAAGATTAGAATTACATTTTTTTGTACATACAAGTGGCTACTGCGAAACTCTGTTCTTCAGCACGTGTGAATAACGCTAGACATTTTTCTGTCTACTGGTTGGAAAGCTCGACAATCCTTACAGCCACGTTAGAGCTAGGAGGATGGGAAAAAGAGAGGATGCTTAGTTCAATGCATCATTCCAAGAAGGAGGAAAAGGGAGTAAAGAGAGAAAGAAACACCTATATACTCATCCTTTTGAGCTAGAAATGGAGACCAGGCAGATAAGGAGTGGACAGCAGTGGACACATCTGTCTGTACACAATGCAAAACATAACACAGCTGAGCGTGCACCTCAGTAAACCCCCAGATTCTGTGATAAAATAATGGCCAGTGCTTAAAATATTGCAAATATCAGAATTAGTTGCCGTGCAGCTCTAAGTTGGCTCTATGCACACATGGACAACCAACAGCTTTTAACCACTTCCTCCCCCTCTTTGGTGCCAGATTCCCAACTGAAGCCTCAGACAAGCACACACAACCTGCTGTTTTCCTGGCAAATTACTCTTGGGCAGAGATGCCATTTGGGCAGGCACCAGGTTCCCAAGACTGTACCTAAACCTCTTACATTATTCCAAAATCTGTAGGTGTTAGAGATTCCCAGTGAAACAAATCTACATGTTTTTTTTTTTTAACAGCTAATCTGTTAAAATCTCCTCTGTTAATTTCAAGTAACTGCTGAATAACTCTAGAAAATCCAGGATAAAGCGCATACCCAAAAAGGATAACTTTAAATCTTAATGGCTGAAGTTTGGCAGCTCACAAACAGTGGACAATTTCAATAAGAAGTGTTGGGCAACCTTGTGTATGGTACCATATCCACCTAAAATAATCATTTTCAAATCAGCTACTCATAGAGCACGAAAGGATCAAAACAAGACGTCCATCTACTTCTTTATTAGTAAGCATCTTCTGCAGGCACCAGCAAAATGCAAAGTAGAACTCACATCTACTGAATGTGATATACTTACACAACTGGAGCTTGCAGGAGTTTGGGAGACAATAGCAAAATACAAAAAAGGGTTTGCAGGAACAGGAGTTGAATCATCTTTAGATGAAGCTGGGAATGTTTAGCAAAGCCCTTTATTCCGCTTATCCTTTCCAATGTTTATTATAAATACTCCTTTTCAAATAATTAATTTGACAATATACCATATTGCTGATTTGCACCAAAAAAATGTTTTAGTTCTAAAAGCTTGTAACATTTTGAGGGTTTTGGTATTGCTTTTAGATACTGTCTATGAATCACTCCCCATCATATTTATATTCCAATTCTTGGGCAACTATCCTGGCAATTAGTATGTAAAACAGTTATACAAAACTGCAGATCAGTCTGTAATAAATCATACTTTGGCAGAGAAGGTCACTATTAATTTATTACTTTAAAGTAACTTATAATCAGTGTAACTGTTCCGCAGTAAACACTGCTGGGGAAGCTCTCTTCTCTTCCCTCTGTTGGCAGAATCCTGGAGCTTTTCAGTTAACAGGGTATACGTACCTGAGCTCCCACAGGCTGCAGCTGCCTCCGCTCCCCCAGTGCCACAGTATAGATCCGCTCACACGTATCCCAGCACTGCTCCTCAGGCTTTTTCCCCTCGCTCCCAAGAAAACCTAGGAAGAGGTTTGCTGCGAGTTAATCGCTTGCAGTTCCTGGAACAGGCCTCCTTCTTGAACCAGCCCGCCACCCAACACTTGCCTGCAGACCTGGTGTGGCAGAGGCAGCGCTGCAGCCCGTGCTGAGCCGCCAAGTTTGGGCCCTACCATGTCATCCCGTCCCTTCCTGCCTGTATATAGCTTGGCATATTATGTTACACCAGCACACTGGCCGCTCTACTCCCACGTGTGTCAGGCATTACTTCCTCTGCCCACATTAGTAACTTCTCCCAGCTTGTCAAGATCACCTAGAGGCAGGGGCGTCTGGTGTGCCTGTGCAGGTGTGTGTGCAGGTCTCACAGGCACAGTGTTCCAGCACAACCAGTAACTCACTGCGAGGTCCGGCTCATCTCCTCACCCTTCTCCTTCAGTGGTTTTAATTCTCCTTTTCCAAAAAGCTGCTTTCATTTAAGGACATAAAAAATTGAAAAGTAGGGAAGCGTACTCCGAAGTTTTCTCTTGTCCCCGGTCTCAGAGACATTTACTTTTTCCCTGCCTTCAGCTGCACTTAAGCCAAATCTGACTCTTTTCTGTGACACAGCATCCACCTCTCTCTGGCTACAAACAGCCACTGCCACAAACAGAATCATTGCTACTGAAACACCACCCTCTTCCTTCTAACTCTTTCTCTACCTCCTGTATGGCTGCGCCATTCTCTTCCATAACTTAGGGACTGACATGTTTCCAAACTTTCACTGTGCAACTTGTTTCCTAGAGTTCTGCTCTGAGATGCGGCTCCCCACTACCACTGACAACCACTAAAACAGACAGAAATCTCACCTTATTTACCTTATCCCTGGTCCTACACCCTTCCCTCAAAACTCTTAGTTTCCTGTCACACCTGTACTGTCGGGATATCTCGCCATTTACTTTCTCTTTGGAAACAGTATTCTAGCTCCTTTTCTGTATTAGAGGAAAATCTCTGTAACATTGCTCTCCCTCCCCTCTGCCAAATCTAAGTTTACATTCTTTCTGCTCCCAGGCTCGGCACAATGATACAGGGAAGCCCACACACAACTTAGAAGTTATGTGTGTAATTGTGAACAGGGGTCTCACCCTCTATGGCATTGCTGTTGTAAAAGCCCGTTTCCCTCCTGGCCACTGCCTGCTCCTGCTGGTGGAAGCAGATTCTGTGTTTTCAGCTTTCCCACCCCTTTTCACCCCTAGATTTGAGCCACCTTTGTCACGCACAAGTTCCTCAAATGCAGCTGGTTTTTAGCCAGCCAGGTTTGTCTTTCAGCCCTTTTCAGGCAGGCATGCTTCATGTAGAGGAGGGTCCGAATTTAGGGCCTGTTTTCTCTCTGATGGCTCAAAAACAACAGGAAGTGCTCCTCAGAGAGTTCCTTGCCTACATTTTAGCCTGATGATGCTCCTTAAAAGCCTTCAAACAACTCATCTCTCTCTTCTTTTCGCAGCGATACTCCCCACACCTTTGCCATATTCTTAAATGCTTTCCTGTTTCCCTCCCTGCTTATTTGTATTTGATCTATAAATTCAGAAAAGCATGCAGTGAGCCGTTATGTTTGAGCAGTACCATGTTATGTTGGTGGTGCTATAAAAGTGGTCTGTAGGAAACTAAAATAGTAATAATAAGTTGGGCATATGATGATCTAGAGTTGTATAATATGCCCATTATCATACGATCTGTGCAGTTTTGTCATAGCTTTTTAGCACCTGAAAAACTGAATATAGGCCAAATGTTGTATCTCTATTTTACGTGATGGAGAAGGGAGACAGATTTTATCTGCAATATGCTCAGGCTGACTTTCTAGCATTTTGGAAGTGATTCTTTAACAAATGCTAGGGAAAAGAAAAAAAGAAAAAAAAATAGAAAAAAAAAGACATCTTGGATTAAAAAGCTAAAAATCGTAAAGCTGAGAACATATTACTTAGATGAAGATTTATGTGCCCAAGTAATACTACTATCAGTTTTCCCCATCCCCTGCTTTCCCCGAGACCTGTGGCAAGGAAGAATCAGAATGTTGCCCATTACACCAAGGCCACAGTGCAAATCTCTGTTTTCCCTCTGTTTCAGCCTTTCAGGGTCAAGCCCAGCCTCCCCTGTATTTCACAGCGCTCCCAAGCCATCCTGCCACTCGAAGCAGATAACTGGAATTTTATTTGTTCGGGATGGTGAGCAAGGTCAGAGCTTCCTCCTCCACATGAGGCTTGAGCAGAGGGAGGGTTGAGCCGGGACCAGTCTCCCTGTCTAGTTACCCCAGCAACCTTCACCTTGCAGCAAGGACAGGCACATGATAGAAGGGAAATGTACAAAATCGTCATGTGTGCTGCATCCTTCCCCGCAGGCTGGGAGTTTCACCTCTCTGATATGCTAGGTTGGCTCAGAGCAAAAGTTCTTGGGAGCAATCAGAATCCTAGGTCTCATGTGGCAGCCGGCGGGGGGAAGGGGCCAAACCTCAGGCAGATCACCCCGCTGAAGCTCTCAGAGAGAGTCAGGCAGGTTCAGCCAGCCCCACACCACAATCACACTTCTTAAATCAGATATCTACAGGCTTGTAAATGCACACACGTAAATAAAAAGCGCAAGCCTGATATGGAGACTCTAACTTCCCTCAGGCAGCAAAGTTTTCCACAAAGGCTGTTCCAGCCTAATCAGCGGAGAGATCGTTTGTGCCATCTGCACTCAGCAGGGACTGGGCTGTCGAGACAAGGTGGCAAACAAAAACAGGCACAGCAGTACATGAAAATAATATGCAGAGGCACAAACCCAGCAAACCAAGACTCCCAACCAGTTGGATTTCGGCGAGAACTACTGGATCTTCCTAGACAGAAATGTGTTTTTCTGATAGCAGATGTAATTAGTGAGGCACTCCAGTGCTACGACTTGGCCCAGGTGAAGACAGTGTTTTGTATCAACAAAATTAAAACATGGGTTTTTTTACAAAATACAGACACAATGTTACTAATGGATAGCAACCACTCATTTTCATACTTTGTAAATCAAACTACATTAAAAGCCTGCATCAGTGGTACCAGTTAATAGGTGGGATTCCAAAAGAATTCTGAATTTGAGCCAAGGCAACTCTGAAATAAGTACCTGCAAAGGATCTTCTTCAGAATGACTGTTTTGAAAAATAAATGTAATTCATCCTTATGCTTCCTTCTCTGCATGGAAATAGGGAGACAGAAATCCCTCACTTCTGTTGGTTCTTTGTTTCAGTATTTTAATGAAGTAGTAGGGCGGACACATCTTAATAGGAAAATCATCTGCATTTCACCTATTTCTGTGCTAAAGCGCCTCCTGTATTTTCAGTCTTTTGGTTCAGTTTCAAGGCGACTGTTAAGCTTTTAACTTCTGTGACCCACTAAACAGCGACACAGGTGGGCATGGCTGTTGTCAAAAGACAAAATAATCTGATTTCTTGGTCTTTCTTTCCCTAATTCTTTCCCAGAAAGACAGAAAAATGGACCAGTTTAAAGCAATTAGAGCAGTGACTAAGTCTAATGGTAATACAAATTATGGTGATTGTTTTTCAAACAGTAATGGACCATCAAAAATCTCAGAATTTTCATTCATTAGCCCTTTTTGAATGTTGTTTTTAATGTAAGACTGAAATTTGATAGGAGGCTTGAAACAACACAGGGTTTTATCAAACAGGATGAAAACGTAAGATCTTTATTACGATAGATACAAACCCCCAAGAAGCAAGCTTCCACAAAGTACCTTCCTGTATAATTATTAAATAAAAACACTTACTTATTCGGTACTCAGCTTTTAAACCCTGAATAAGAGAAGTACATATTGAGAGAGAGGTACTTCAAACGTTTCCATGGATACCGGATGATGCCAATCAGGTCCGTGTTTTTATCTGAAAGGGTGTCCCTGCAGAGACATACAGCTTGGTGAGTGGTTGTTTATACAAGTAAGTAAATAGGAACCTTGTTTATTTTACAAAGAGCCCCTGACCCACACTTTTTCTCACCACTTTTTTAGAAGGAACATTCTGCTCCTTTTAAACAGCATACTGTAGTGACACATACACTTTTGAGTTATTTCCTTAAAGTTGTTTTTGAGTTTGTGGCACAGTTTTCAAGCAGAAAATGGAGTATCTAGGTGTGCTACTACCAATCCTGGCAAATCTACACTAGAACCTCTTTTTTTTTAATTGTGAGAAGACCTACTGATGCAAACTACATCCCTCTATTTCTATTTCTCTATTTCTCTATTCATTTATTGAAAAAAAGGAAGGGAAAAGG